>VDFB02037451.1:0-28781 GCA_007258455.2 Sequoia sempervirens | reverse complement strand
GCATTCATGTATCCATACAATGAAAAATCTGCATTATGCTTATACTCCAGGCCATATACCACTATACCACAAATGTATCTCAAAACCCTCTTTGTTGCTTTCCAATGAACAACCTTAGGTTCTTGCATAAACATATAAGGATGACTGACAACAAAACTAATATCTGACTTGGTATAGGTCAGGTAGATGAGACTCCCAATCAACTAGCGATAAAGAGTAGCATTCACCTAAGCAAATGGATCATGGTGGGAAAATTGCAAACTTGTCTCCATAGGGGTTGACATAGGTTTGCAATCTTTCATGTGAAATCTCTCAAGTTGGCATACTTAATTTGAGAAACATATATCTGATTCTTCTTTTTCCACACTTCAAATCCAAGACAATAATATAGGATCTCGAGATCTGTCATGTCAAATGATTGTTTGAGATCATTAATTGTTGGATCAATCATCTATAGATAACTCAGTATGATGTGGTCAGATCATTGACATAAACAATTAGATAGAAAATCTCCCCCCTTTTCTCTTTGAGGTGGAGATCGGGATCATAGGGATTCCTGATGAATCTATGGTTAAGGAGATTCTCATCGATCTTGATATACCAGGCTTGAGGAGCCTATTTAAGACCGTAGAAGGATTTGATGAGTCTGCATACTTTGTGTTGCTGCCCAGGTGCAATGTATACCTTGGTTGAGTCATATAGAATTCCTCCTGGAGATATCCATTAAGGAAGGTGCTTTTGACATCCATCTGGTGAACTTTCTACTCAAACTACACTGGCATAGCCAATACCATACAGATAGTCTTGATCTTTGTTGTAGGGGAAAAAGTCTCATCATAATCAATGCCTTCCTTTTGTGCATAGCCCTTAGCCACAAGTCAGGCCTTATACTTTTCAATGCTACCGTCTACCTTGTATTTGATCTAGAAAACCATTCTATAGCCAATAGCCTTCTTCCTTGGTGGAAGATCAACAAGTTCCCAAGTATTGTTCCTCAGAAGTGCCTAATATTCAACATCCATAGTATCTTTCCAAGGTGGTGACTCAAGAGTTTGCTGCACTATTTTAGGTTTGAAACTCTACATAACTATACACATAAGGGCCATATTCACTTCTTCACAAGACTTGTTGCGAGTCTTAGGCCCATGATGAAATGTATCAATAACTACATCATCTTTTGCATCCTTGATGGTGGTATAATACCACTTAGGAATCTTCTTGTGTACAAAAGATGAGGATGGAGGAGTGAGAGGAGGAAACTCATCCAATGGAAAAAAAATTTCATCAAGAGTGCCTTTATTCCTTTTCTTCAGCAACCTTTTTCTCTTTTGCAATTTCCTCATCAATAGGTTCAAGTAACTGTAGTGCTTGGGAACATACAGGTGATGGAGAGGAAGAGGTGTTACTGCCAAATTCCTCATCAAAGACCACATCTCTACTAATGTACACCTTCTTTGTGATTGTATCCATAAGCCGATATCCCTTGGATTATGAACTATGTCCAAGAAAGATGCACTTGATAGACTTATCATCCAATTTTTCTCTCTGAACCTTGGAGACATGCATAAAGGTTGTACATGAAAACACTCAAAAATGTGAAATAGATGACTTTTTTCCATTCCAAGCTTCTTTTGGTGTGATATTATGAAGCACTTTGGTGGGTGCTCGATTCAACATGTATACTGCTATGTGAATTGCTTCAGCCTAGAATTCAGGAGCAAGATCTGCATCCTTCAACATGCATCACACCATTTCAACAATAGTACGATTATGCCTCTCAACAACACCATTCTATTGCAACGTATGTGCAGTGGTCAATTGTCTTTGTATGCCATGTTTCTGCAAAGTAAGCTCCAAAATCTTTACTTGTGAACTCCCCCCCTCGATCTGAGTGAAGGGCTCTAAGAGACTGACTAGATGACCGTTCTACAAGAGCTCAAAATTCCTTGAATTTCTCCAATGACTCATGCTTGTGAGCCAAACAATAGACCCACATTTTTCTTGTATCATCCACAAAGAGAAGAAAATACTAGGCATTCTGATGACTGCAAGGCATAGGTCTATAGAGATCGGTGTGAACCAATTCTAAGGGACTTGAGGCTCAGTTTTTTGCAACAGGAAGAGGAGCCCTATGTTGTTTCCATGCAAGATAATGTGAGCAGACAACTTCTAATTTTTGAATGGGAGGAAGTCCTTTGACCATATTTCTCTTACTCAATGCAAGAAGATAACCAATACTGAGGTTGTCAAACCTTCTATACTAGATAGCTATGGATGTCCTGGTTTTTACTTCAAGGGCTTGATCTTTATGTGCAACATCAATCAACTAAAACATATTTCCTACCCCTGAAGCATGAGATACAACTTCCCCATTGCGAGTTTTGTCTTTGATAAGATAAATTTTCTCTCCATTGAGTTGATCAAATTCAACTTGCAGATTGTGCTCAAGTAATTGACTTACTGAAATTAGGTTCTTAGTGAGCCCTGTGACATACAAAACCTTTGTAAGTAGACATGTATAAGTTCTCAATGGAAGTGAAATATCACCAATTCCCTGAAATTTATGAGGTTTCATCACCCAATGAAACATGCCCATAGGAGGTGGATGGAGTTATGGCACAAAACCATTTTTCTTCCCCTGTCATATGCCTGGATGCACCAAAATCAATATACAAGACTAAATAGTTAGATGTGGTAGCCTTTTTTTCTGTAGCATACATAAAATATTATTCATCTAAATAGCAAGTGGATGCAACATTCCCTTGTTGTTTTTGGGATTTTTCTGCCATTATGGATTTTTCTTCTTATCCCCTTGAAATATTTATGTGGTTTTTGGCTACTGGATTCACTATTGGCATAAGAGTTATACTAGCACTCTTTGAGTTCATGGCCCTTTTTACCACAAATAAGGCATTTCTTTTTCTTGTTCAAAGAGTTGTCTTGAATTGGATTTGAATGTCCTGATGGACCACTTCAACGATTAGGTTGTTTTCCCTTTTTTTTTTACTGCAAGGGCCTAATTGTCTTAAGTATTAGTCTCACCAAACATTGCTTCTTCCTATTGAAGCAAGTTGACCAGTTCTTCAAATGAGGGTGTTTTATGTGCCATATTTAAACATGTTACAAACACTCTAAACAAAGGGGGAAGTGCTCTCAAGACTATTGGTACAAGAGAATCATTTGTGACTTCTTCCCCTAACACTTGGAGTGCAGTTCTCAGTTCAACAACTCTTCTAAAGAAAGATTATACCTTCTCACTATTTTTCATTTGGAGACAATGTAACTAATATTGTAGATGAAGGATTTGGTTTTTTTTTTTAGCCTCATAGATAGTTTTGAGGTGGTCCCAAGCATCTTTTGTAGAGGTTTTAGTTCGAATGTGAGGTTAAACCTCATCTGGCACACTAAAAAGGATGGTTAACTTGTATTTTTGGTTTTCCTTGTCAAACTTATTTTGATCATCAGTGGTTGTAGTTGGTCTGATTGTGTTTCCTAAAAAAATGTCCCAAAGGTCTTCAAATTCTAATTGCATTTGGACTTTGGTTTTCCAGGCAACATAATTTTCACCCTTTAGGAGTTGGGAATCAGGTAGGAGGAATTTGGGTGCACTAGGAGCCATTATCGTTTAATCTGGATTACCCTTATAACCCCTATCTAACACAAAAATCCTATTTTTGTCTTTCAGAAAACAAAAAACTTCAAATGCCTTGAAATTTGAATTTTAAATGTAGAGATAATACGTCTACTGTAGTAAATAACTACATAAGATTCAAAAATATGGCACCTAGAAAAATTAAACGCTATCTGCTATCCTCCTCTTCATGACTTATGCGTTCTCTACCTCACACGACCTCATACAACAATCATGACACTAGACAAACAAGAAGTGGTTTCTTTTTACACATTCAGACTTCATTTTTTATTATTCCACCTGTTTTGATACAATCGTATCGACACATGCCTTTCTCTCAAAAAAAAACCTGGCAATGCTCATTCCAATTGAAGGAAGTCTCGATGTCTTCTTGCAGCATATATTTGTTAATGCCATTTTTGAATATAATGCCTCCTTTCTGCCAACGCTCTTTCAAATAGAAGTAAAGGCTTCCATCACCCTAATTCATTTGTTCTTCCCTTGTCACCTTGGTTTGCTAAGTTACAAATGACAATCATGATCACATAAATCACAATCATAGCGATATTCCTTCAGATACAAATGGCCTTCCTTAGATGCTTTCCCAACAAGCAGTGATTCAAAAAACTATAGTGTTAAAGAATTTGTTAGCATGCTTATTTTTAGGCACTTCAAAAAGAATTTTTAATCACCCCACACAAGCTCAAAATTTCAAATGCTCTGATACCATGATAAATGAGAGAGAGCAATCGAGCTATTTGATTAAGCATGGAATCATCAATAAATACATAAAAAATTTGGTCGATAACCAACCTGATCAAGTATACCCCATCAACTAAACATAACTATAAAATTAGTTATGTATTATTATTATTAGTGATGTAATAAAAAAACTATTCTAACATGATTTTTGCCCATTACTAGTGTATTTAGTCATTAATTTTAATCATCATTTTGATCAATTTGGTAGTATATTTATTCATTTTTTCACTAATTTCACTAGTCATATATTTAGTCATATTTATTCACTTTTCACTGATTACTATCAATTGGTGGTATATTTAGTCAATTTAATTATTAATTGACGTCAATTAGCAGTATATTTAGTCATTTTAATTGACTGATATTTGAGGATTTAAACATAAAACAAAAAAATACACATCAATCATCAATTGTACACAATAAGACATCCATTGAGAAGGAAAAATCATTGAAATTTATTAAAAGAAAGGTGTTCTTACAACATGCACAAGTCTGAAATATCTATCTTGCTTGAAAAATGATTAGAAATAGAGTGTTAAAAAAATTATTTTCAATCACAAGACTGAAAATTTGAGTTACAATGCACAAAAATGACAAGAAAGAAACTTCTCCAAAAAAATTCTGCAATGATGGAAACACATGCTTGGAGCCCTTTAATGTGAGCACATTCCCTTTCATCTCTTAAAACTTCTACAACAAGGGAAATCTTCCTGGAGCAAGCTGTAACGTGTAGAATCCAAGAAGGAGAGTGTTGATCATGTCCCATATATGAAGCTCTCTCCTTCAATGCAATGAACAATAACCCTAGAATCTTTCCTCCTTTATATGCAATGTGCCATTTGATATGAGCAACATGGTGTCTTTTTCACCATTAATGAAGTTGTGTCTCAATACAACCAACAAAATTACTATTATTCTCAATTCAAAAAGAATAAAAGTGCATTGTATATTGCAAGTTTACAAAAGTAAGTCCAAGAACAAAAAAAAGATAAATCAATTAAAAAACTATAGGAGACATATCACATCCACAAACATGGGAGAGCTATGCAAAATTGGAGAAATTGGCTTGGAAAATGAAGGTAGTAGGGTATTTCCAGATTCAAGACTTTTACTTAATGTTGTGGAATAGAAGAAAAAAGAATCATTTATCTGCCACCATAGTGAAAAGTTAGCAATTGCATTTAGTTTGTTAAACATGGCCCTTGGTACAACTATTAGAGTTGTTAAGAACCTTTGAGTATGTTCAGATTTTCACACTGCAACAATATGAGAAAAAATGACCTCTGGTAAGAGAAATTGTTCTAATTCAGCAATATTTTCACACTACAATATGAGAAAACAAATAATCAACAAGATTATTATAATATAAAAATTGCCACAATCAATAGAAATTTTAATTCACAATAAGAATGTGAAGAGATGAAAACACAAGTTAAAACTAATACAAATCTATTCACTGATAATGCCTATGAATACCTTATGGTCTTAACTTACAAGAAGTAAAAATTCTCATAGTTATTTTGATAGTATATGCAATCATAAGCCTCAAAGTTTAAAGTTTCATATTCTACATTATATTTAACAAACTAGACATTGATGTGATCTTAAAACAGTTACAAACTACCAATGCCCAATATACTAGACTTCTTTCAAGTTCAAATCATTAAAAAATAGAAGAAAATATATAAATAGTTACCCCAGACATAACCCTTCTATTATCCCTTTTACAATAAAAATACTACAATAAAAGCATGAAAAAGCTAGAATCATATTATGAAGTTTTGATATGTTAAAATTATAAATAATCCTGGCCAAAACTCAATCTTGTAACATATTTCGTATTTAGATACTTGTATAAGAGATTTTTATTCTCTACTCTTCAAAAACCACTAAAATAGTAAGAATCACAACATAGAAAGAAATTTGACCCATTTCACTAAATATTAGGAACAACCACATCAAGGAAAAGTCTCCACTGATGTATCAAAGAAAACAATGCTAAGAAACTTCACTTAAGAGAAAATCTCTTAGCTTTCAAAATTGTAGGTTTCTCATCCCATAAAATTTAAAATATTAAATAAGTGTAATTTCTAAGCAAGATTTTATGCCTTATGTTGTATTGAGAATTACAAATGATGAGCAAATAAAATGTCTAGCTCTCTCTTTAAAGTATTGAATAACTAGGACCAATGTCAAATCTAAGGCATAAAGACTTACCATTACATCAAACTGCTCAAGTTTTGAGACAAGTTGCCAATAGTTATCAACAATGATCTCATTATACTTGATCCCTTTGTATGTCTTTGTGATTTCATGACAGGATTCCAAAAAAACCCCATCTGCAAATTTCATGATATTGGCCTTGTGCACTGCTGTCACTTTTTTTCTATTATTAAGATATGCATACTCAAATGCATACTTGGCAATCTATTCTAAGCAAAACATTTTTATCACCTAGCAATATCACTGAGTGAATAACAAAATATTGGCATCTCTTAAAATAAATGTATTAAAGTATATGTGCTAAAAAAATAGAAAACAAGCCAAATTTTCTATAACAATATGGGCAAGCACATATCATGAATTGTAAACCCAAACATTTTCTTAAAAGGAAGAAAAATATTTAAATCATTCATCTTTCTACTTCTATACCATATGCTACAAATAAACTCATGTTCCACCAAGTCTCCTTCGGGGTGAATGGGGAGCACAACAACACAGAAGGGGGATGCCTAGAAGCACCCACAAAATCCTAGAAATAAAATTTGAATAGGAAAATAGAAAGGAGATATGAATGGAAAAGGAGGGAAAGCACCCAAGGGATGGAGAGATATCCAGGTGGAACACAGGAATAAACAAAATATCTAATGGGTAAAAAAAAATCAACAAATCTTCTCCATCTAAATTCATCTCCAAGATTGTTGCAAGAGAAATTCTTCTGAGAGATGTGAATCATTTCCATCATTTTAAACAAGGACAATGTTGTATTGTTCCCAAATTTGTGAAGAAGTAACTTAATTAATTTAATTGATTAAGTTGTTCAAAAATTAATAATATTTCAAAAGGATAACTTAATTGATTAATTTAATTAAAATAAAAGAATAAATTATAAAGTCACTTAAATAATATTTTAAAAATGACTTAAGTGAAAATAAAATATTATAATGTCACTTTTGGAAGTATTATTGTTCTAGAAGCTTCTTGGAGGATCTTTCTAGAAGATCAAAAGAATTCTTTATAAGGAATTGTGAGCTATCCTTTGGAGGAGACTTGGATTTTACTTCTAATTTCAGTTTGGGAAAAGCTTGAAGGCATTTTTAGGTCCGAGAGTTTGAAGAATCTAGGATACCAGGTTTGGTTGTGAAATATCAACCCTAGCTGGAGATTGTGGAAGAAACCATCCAAGGTTTCTATAGGTGCTTCATTGCAAATTTAATGGTCTTTGACCAAATTTGGAGAAAAGTGATTGTATTCAACTTGTCTAAGAAGCTAAGTATTTGAGGATTTGAACCATTGCAATAGCTTATGTATTATTGCAATTCTGAGTAAGGTCTTTTTATTAATGCAATAGCTAATTTATTATTGCATTATTTGGCTATCTACATGATAAAGTTGATGATTCAAAAATCTAAGGTTTTGTTCACCTAGTTGTAGAGAAAATAATATTGTCGTTTAAATTTGACATTACTGCCAAGTTCTTATAATTATGATAATCAGATGAGACAAAATAGTATGTGTCAGAACAAATAATTATGACAAGAGCATGCTATCAAGGACCCGATAGTAATGACATAAACTAGGAGAGACAAACGTGCTACTAGACGACAAATCACAATTGAAGATAAAGAAAAAAGAAGCATCGATATTATTTGGATCCCATTGGCAATCACAGGGAATTCATTGTCAGCTACACTTCACCAAATCGGACTTATCTCAGGCATTGTATATTATCTTGTCTAGGCATCACACTCCTTGAAGAGGACCAGTTTCATATAAAGAGTTGTAAGGTGCCATGAGATGTTGGAGAAAAGACAAATTTGGGAGGCTTAGTGCATAAGAAAAGAGGTAACAAGATAGCAACTCCTGTGTCTTTTTTAAAAGGGTAATCATAGCTTTAGCATACTCAGATAAAGACAATTAGAATTGCCAGATAATACATAAGTGATGTGATCTGTCAAAGTCTGTAGCTGCTTAGTAATTTAGAAGACGGTAAAGATAAACTGCTAGTGACGATAATACAAGAAGTATCGATAATTGTTGAAGGTTCAAAAATATGATTCATATCTAGTTGATTCAATACTCTCATTGGTCGGCATCTGTTGGGCCGCTCATACAAGTTCTGTTGGGATGCATATCATTCATTGATCAATATCAGATGTCCATTGACGTGAAAATAGGAACATCTACTATTCATTATCATTGATCACTCTTGTGTCTAGAATGACATCAACAACCTTGACATGGGACTCCTGGTGTTGATAATACCTAGTGTTGGATTGTATTTGTAGCCTTGGAGCTTGTTTATTCCTACCGCAACTTCAGGTATTGTGTAATAGCGATGGATGTGTATGAGTTAGAGATATTATGTATGTATTTCAATCATATTTGAATTCAAGGAAATAGTATAATCAATCATTATTACGATCTTGATTTTTTGGGTAATGCTAAATGATTTGTGTATTAACTATGAGAGTATTAGTTACTTAATGTAATTTCAGACTTGGGTTTTCTCTATAATGCTAAAATGTAAGATTGATTAAAATCAGGTGATTGTAATAGACAGAGTTTTAATCTGTAATTTATTATCAAGGTGACAAGGCTATAAGCCAACTGTTTGATTTAATGCAAATTGGTAGTCCAGGTTCAATATAGATGATCTGAAGTTGTAGAAGAATTCCCATGTTTGCTTCATTCAATCGCATCTCTTAGCAGATGGTTATTTAATTCTTCATGCATGTTCTTGTCTACAATAAGAAAAAGTCAAAAGAGTCATCATCTATATGCTGAAAAGAGATTGCAAGACAATCATTTGACAAAATTTTAAATCATCCAAAAATAAAATTTAAGGATAGAATTTGCAAGGGACTTTACAGTGGTATCAGAGCTAAGAATTTTGCCAGCCTATTAGGTGTATTATTCAGAAAATTTTAGAATTTTGGTGATAAAGGTACAAACATAGAATGGAGCCTCTCAACGAAGAAGAAATCTTTTGGGAAGTTTATGGAAATTATAAAACACTGGGAGCATAGTTTCATGCTCAGATTTCATTTGCTGATTACATGGATCTTAGGATTAAGTATGATTGGAGGTTGCAAAGGAAAAAGGAAAATTTGTGTGGGAAGCTTTACACTACAGGTATGAAACTTGAAGACCCATCTTAGTCAAAAGAAGTTTTTTTTATTACATTGGAGGAAGTTGAGACTTGTTTAAAAATGGTTGGTCAATAACCTTCTCACATAATGAAATTAGTAGTGAGTCCATCATTATATGCATTGATTAATTTAGAATTAATGAGACATCGGGATGAGGAGATAATATTGGTAGTTGTTACTTGCATAAGTGAAATCATGAGAATTGTAGCTCCTGACGTTCCTTATGATAATGGAAAAATGAGAGAGGTCGTGCAATTGATTATTGATAGCTTTAATGGGTTAGGTGACATCAAAAGCTCTACTTTCAATAAGAGGGTCACAATTTTAGAATTGATGGCAAAGATGCAATCATTTGTTATCATGTTTGATTATGATGGTCTTATTCTTCAATTATTCAATTGCTTCATTTCTAGAATTAGGAGATGTCATTTAGACAAGGTGAAGATAGATATGTTCAACATTCTATCCTTGATCCTAGATGAAGATGATGATGTTTGCAAGTAGTTGTAATATGATTTGTTAGAAATTTGGAGAGGAGAGAAACATGTTTCGACTGCAGCATATGATCTCACAAGAAGATTGGTTGAGTAGAAGATTGATAAGTTCAAGGAGAAACTAACTACAAAAGAGTTGATCTCATTTGGTATATCGGTTCCACCTTCTCTTCAGGAGGGTAGCATGTCATCATCTGGTGAATTAGATGAGCAACCTGAGCCCTCTTGTGTTGAGACACTTAATAAGGGCATTGCTGATGCTTCTACAGGTGAGAATATCTGTGTGCAATACTTTGCAGAAGAAGAGATTTGTGTGACTCAAGAACTTCAGGAACAATCTAATGCTTCTTCATGTGAAGCAGAAAATATTCATACACCCAATAGTCTATACAATTTGGTGAACTAGTTAAGGTGAGCGAAGATGAGATTGTGGCAATGTTATATCATCATGATAAAATGCACAAGCTAATTGAAAATCATCTTTGGATGGCTCAACTGGAGTGAAAAAAAGGGAATTGAAGCAGAATCTTCCCATGATAGCTTACAAGTATTCAAAGAAGGTTTGGGAGCAATGAAATAAAATTACTTACGCCTTATTTTAGATCATGATCACCTTCTCAACCTCGTTGAGATCTATTCATATGCTTTGAGAAGGAAGGAAGAGGAAGTTGATAAGCTCTCTCATGAGCTTAAGGTTTCTAGCGATTCCTTGAAGAGTACTCAGATAGCCCTTTAAGAATCTGAAATCCATGTTGATGAGCTCTGCTTAGAGCTGAGCTTGGATCGATGTTCTTCATGTTCAGCAGAGACTCAATCATTTATGGCAGCTAGGGCACAGGATGAAGAAAGCAGCTTGAGATCTCCTAGTGTTCACACTCAGGATACAGGTGTAGTTCCTCTTGTGATGATTAGGCGAGAGGAGTCATTTAGTGAAGGATGCATTGTTCTTGATTTCGAGAGGCTTAAGCCTAGGCTTCCGATGGATCACAGTTTGTGGATTGGAGATAAGTTGGAGGGTAGAGTTCTATCAAGATACACTTTGAGGACAACAATTGTTGGTATGGATAAGAGAAGTTGGGATTGTCACCTTGGTGTTAGAGGATGGATTGGTAACGAGTTCTTATCATCCTTTGACAGTTGTAACATTCTTTGCTCCATCATGGACATGATTCACAGGCTACATAGTGTTGCTCTAATTTATTCCAACAACTTGACAGAGGTTGGTATATTTTTTTGTGCACTAGCGTTGGGCATCTTTCACATCCATAGGAGACCATTTCATGTGGAATGGGTGGTTGACGATGCAGACTCATTAGGCTCAAGTACAATAGTATGTGACATTGGAGATTTGGGCACAAGGCTCTACATCAGTGCTATAGAGATTGACATTAGACAACCTTATTAGGAGAGGATGGTTTCTTTTGAGTCTTGTACACTGGACCTTAGTGCTGCTCCAACCTCTTTTCAGGAGATTGATGGCATTCATGATGGTACTCTACTCACTCTTGAAAGAAAATTAGGGAACTCCTTCTATGCAACAGATAGAGATCTTGTGGTCAAGGTTGCAAGGGGTGTAATGGTGATGTTGCTACAAGACCAACTCATCCTGTTTTGAGTTGTGAGTCATCTTCTGATGATGGCAATATAGGGTGGAATACACATGACTACTTTGGTATTCCATTGGTGTAGATAGGATAGTTTCACCTCGACTACATAATGAGGTGTGCTCATCAATTTACTTTCAACCCATAGACACAAGATTTGATGACACAGGGAGGTCAGTTGAATAAGAGGTGTTTTGGTTCACTTTGGTATGATATATTCCCAACATCAGGTAATGACTCCAAGTTTGTCAAGTCTTCTACTTTGTTCCCTCTTGCTGATTGGCTTTTGAATCGGGACTTAGAGACTTGTTACAGTTGGGGTTTTGAGGTTATCAGAGTGGCAAAATAGAAGCCATCAAGTGTTGGATTTCTAATCCATTTATGGGATCCAATAATTTATTTGTTGGGTGGTTGGCCTCATAGATTGATAGGGCTTGAAAGTATTAGGAGCCAATGCTATTAGGTTTCCACAATCCATATCATCAGTGTTAGGAGCTTTAGTTGTATTCGGAGGATGTTGGTTGGAGTTCTTTTCAAGATCATTTGGGTTTCAGGTGGTTGGTGGACATGCACAGATGGTTTGTTGTTCAGATATCAGATGTTGTGGCAGCTAAGATGGTTTGTAGTTGTGGATTGCTTGAGGGAAAGAAATCTCTAGGAAGGGAGGACTGTAATGTTCCCAAATTTGTGAAGAAGTAAAATAATTTAATTAATTAAGTTGTCCAAAAATTAATAATATTTCTAAAGGATAACTTAATTGATTAATTTAATTAAAATAAAAGAATAAATTATAAAGTCACTTAAATAATATTTTAAAAGTGACTTAAGTGAAAATAAAAAATTATGTCACTTTTGGAAATATTATTGTTCTAGAAGCTTCTTGGAGGATCTTTCTAGAAGATCAAAATAATTCTTTATAAGGAGTTGTGAGCTAGCCTTTGGAGGAGACTTGGATTTTACTTCTCATTTCAGTTTGGGAAATGCTTGAAGGATTTTTCAGGTACGAGGGTTTAAAGACTCTAGGATACCAGCTTCGGTTGTGAAAGATCAACCCTAGCTGGAGATTGTGGAGGAATCCATCTAGGGTTTCTATAGGTGCTTTATTGTAAATTTAATGGTATTTGACCAAATTGGAGAAAAGCGATTGTATTAGGCTTGTTTGAGAAGCTAAGTATTTGAGGATTTTGATGAGATAAAAAAATGTCTCATCTATTAGACAAATAAAAACATGTATTTTGCTTAATTATGAAGTTTATCGAGACTGAGCATGATAAGAAAAGTAAAATATTTTCAGTTGCAGCAGTCAAAGATTTCATCATATCTTGAAAATGATGATCTACGTTCTTGATATTTTTGGACAAAAATTCAGAGACAAGAAGGTGAAAAAACCCATTAAATTTCACAAAAACCTAGTTCGTGGTTTGAGAGAAAACTTCACCAGTCCGATGCTCTAGAACTTTACTTCCATGCTCCAAAATTTCTAGAATTTGTTCATTCGTTTGCTTCTATGCTTCGAAATTTTTGGAACTAAGTATGATAGCATTTATGAAGAGGTTGAGAAGTTAACGGAAAATCGTTGCAAGCATTAAAGGAAATTGGAGTGACTTGGACAAAAGTTGAGAGAATATAGGGGTAGTTGCAAATATCTATGGAGTTGTTAATCCAATTTATGAGCAGTTGAGAGCATTTAGGAGCAGATTTAAGAGTTTTAATGATAGAAGATGTCAAAGGAAGGCTTCTTCAACACTCTAACACCTTTTTGGAGCGGTTTAAAGGGCTAAAAAGAAGGGATTATTGTTTTGGACGACCAAAAGAGATTGACTAAGCAAAATGGAGTGAAGACATCCTTTCTTTCTCCACACATGTTCCTATTTTCTAGCAAGTTGTTGCACAGCTATGAGGCTCATCTTTTAATTATATAAATGCATTGTAATGAAGGAATTAAGGGGGGATTAGAAAGGCTTGTTTTGGCCTAAGGAAATAGGATAATTTCTAGTTTCATTTCAAGCAATGTATTTCTATAATTTTTAGAGTAAATTTGAATTCAAGCAAGCTTTTCATTTCTAGCAAAGTGTGAAGTAATTTAGCATTTTTTAATTCATGCAAGTGTGCCTTATATTAGTTTCCTTTCATGCAACTTTCTTTTTATGCAAGTGTGTTCCAGAATAGGTTTGATTTCTACAAGTTTGATTGTAGAATAGACTGTCAAACAAGTTTTCTCCATTCTCTTTTACATACAACCATGGACACCACTTTGGATTGATAAGTTAAATGATAAGGATTACAATGATCCTATCAGATTTGAACCATTGCAATAGCTAATGTATTATTGCAATTCTGAGTAAGGTCTTTTTATTGATGCAATAGCTAATTTATTATTGCATTATTTGGCTATCTACATGATAAAGTTGATGATTCAAAAATATGAGGTTTTGTTCACCTAGGTGTAGAGATTTAATAATATTGTAGTTTGAATTTGACATTACTGCCAAGTTCTTATAATAATGATAATTAGATGAGACAAAATGGTATGTGTAGAAAAGATAATTACAGTAGGAGTATGCTATCAAGAACTTGATAGTAATCACATGGACTGGGAGAGAAAAAAAGACACTACTAGAGGAAAAATCTTGATTGAAGATAAAGAAAAAAGAAGAAGCATCGATATTATTTGGATCCCATCGGCAATCATAGGGAATCCGTTGTCAACTATACACTTCATCGAATCTGACTTATCTCAGGCATCATATATTATCCTATATGGGCATTACACTCCTTTGAATAGGACCGATTTCATATAAAGACCCATAAGGTGCCAGGAGATCTTGGAGAAAAGACAAATTTGGGAGGCTTAGTGCATAAGAAAAAAGGTAACAAGCTAGCAGCTCTCATGTCTTTTTTAAAAGGATAATCACAGCTTTAGCATACTTAGATAAAGACAATTAGAATTGCCAGCTAATACATAAGTGATGTGATCTATCAAAGTCTATAGTTGTTTGGTAATTTAGAAGATGGTAAAGACAAACTGCCAGCGATGATAATACAAGTATCGATAATTGTTGAAGGTTCAAAAATAAAATTCATATATGGTTGATTCGATACTCTCATTGGTTGGCATCTGTTGGGCTGCTCATACAAATTTTTCTAGAGCTGAATATCATCCAGTGATCAATATCAGATGGCCATTGATGTGAAAATAGGAACAACTACTATTCCTTATCACTGATCACTCTTGTGCTTGGAACGATATCAACAACCTTGACGTGGGACTCCTGGAGATGATAATAGTTAGTGTTGGATTGTATTTGTAGCCTTGGAGCTTGTTTATTCCTGCCACAAATTTAGGTACTGTGTAATAGCGATTGGATGTGTCTAAGTTAGAGATATTATGTATGTATATCAATCAAATTTGAGTTCAAGCAAATAGTATAACCAATCATTGCTACAATCTTGCTTTGCTGGGTAATGCTAGATGATTTGTGTATTATGAGAGTATTAGTTACTTAATGCAGTTGTAGACTTGGGTTTTCTCTATAATGTTGAAATGTAAGATTGATTAAAATCAAGTGATTGTAATAGACATAGTTTCAATCAGCAATTTATAGGTGACAAGGCTGCAAGCCAACTATTTTATGTAATGCAAATAGGCAGTCAGGTTTAATATAGATGATTTGAAGTTGTAGAACATTCCCATGTTTTTTTTTTGTCAGTTGCATCTCTTAGCAACTGGTTATTCAATTTTTCATGCATGTTATTGTATACAATAAGAAAAATTCAAAGAGTCATCATCTATATGCTAAAAAGAGATTGCAAGACAACCGTTTGACAAAATTCTAAATCATCCAAAACTAAAATTTAAGATAGAATTTGCAAGGGACTTTACAAATGTTCTTGTGGAGAATATTGGTGATGCTAAATGAAATAATCTAAAAAATAGGTTTGCACTATAATAATGTGCACTACATAAGATATCCAGTAATAACAAAGGGACATCCATCAAAGAATAACAATAGGCATTTTTTTTGTCATATATTGTAGTTACAAGTGCCCAGCTAGACATACATGAAAATGTGGAAGCATAGACAGAGCAAGTGAATTGTTTCAAAAAATGCCTCAAAGAAATGTGACAAAACCTTCACAAAACCTTATGTACAACCACCACAACACCACATGGTGGTTGTTAGGCCTTTGCGATGATGCGGGGAAATCCTTTTGCATCATTGTAAAGGCCCAATGACCACTGTGAGTGTTGCGGTGGTTGTCCCCACATCACCATGAAGGCCCAAAAACCATCGTGTGGTGTTGTAGTGGTTGTGCAAAAGGTTTTGTGAAGGCTTCCTCAGCTCAAATTATGGAGGGGGGATTATGTCAACGCTCTATTCTCTACCACTCCTTTCCTAGGAAGTAGTGACAACTATACGTATTAGGAATAGATCAATTGAGAGAGTGGGATGGATGATTGATCAAAAGTTGGTATTCCTCACGTGCATCTAGGGCTTTCCCTTCTAACCATTAATAGATTCAGATATGATAACCTTTCTCAGGTAGAAGCATATGTCGAGGTGAGGCTGGAAAATCAACCATCCCAACCAATACCAATATTTCACATCTTAGGTGTGTCCCTCTACTGGTTTAGGTCGTAGGCAAGCGAGATAACTTCTTAATCACCAAAACAGAGAGGCAATCCTTCACAAAACCTTCTACACAACCACTACAACACTACACAATGGTGGTTGTGCAGAAGGTTTTGTGAAGGATTTGGTGATCTAAAGTAGAACTTTCCACTATAGTAACTAATAAAAATCCACTTCCAAATATGCTTATACCTTAATAAGAAATAATCATTCATATAGCTGGTTAGTTGGAAGAAAATTGGGAGATAGTATGAGTGCTCAGTTAGCAATAACAATTTTGAAAGCACCTTCCTTGAATGTGAGTGTGATTTAGGAAGTTGGTTTAGACACAAACTTGTCTCAGCAAACGGTACTTAAGCTTCCTTAGAAATGTGGTGAGTGTGCAAGATTTTCCTCCAAGAGAGTATCAAGGATGATGTGCTATCATGGAGCCATGTATCATCCATTTATTTTCTCCTTGCTAGCTACCGTAGTAGTTTGTGTCTGTGTATGTTTTCTATTCAAGGGACCCCCAAAAGTTAGTTCAATTTCACCATTCATGTGGGAAAACATTGGTTATGGTGCATATTAAAACTAAGTTGCTTTGGTTGGGATGCTAATTCTACATTTTGTGTTGCAAGAAGTTGGATTCTATGGATATCAAGTCTCAAATTCTACTCTCAAACTGTTCCTTTTGAAATTGAACATGCTACATCACATTACACATTCAAACAGAGAAGATGAAAATTTATTCCATTAGCAAAGAATGGGAGCCTTCTCATCAGTGGATAAGCTATTGTAAAGAGCCCACAAATACTAATATGGGCTCTTGAGGAGTGACCTAGGAAGAATGAGAGCAAGGTTTCCGCCTTTCAAGATTCTTGTTGTGTGAATATTATCATAAATGTGTATTTTGAAACTGTGGCAAAAAAAATGTTGAGTATGTAATCATAAAGATGCCAATGGAAAAGCCAAGTCTCCCTTAATAGCTTGCTCTTGTGTTGGATCATAACATTTTGAAGCAACTTATGGTATTTTGCATAGGTGCAAACGTTCTTTGTAGGGCTTAGTTTTGGGTGGGCACAAACATTTCATGACATACCTTCTTCCTAATTGTGGAAAACCATTAGAAAGACACATTTGGGCTGAAAAATATAGGGCACATATACTCTCAATCATTGTTTCTCTGGGTGGTATGGAATTAGGTGGATATCATGGAATAGAGTACAATACATGCTATCTTATGTATCGGGGAAACTTGTGTCAAGATTTGAGTATATACTAGATCTGTGCATTATAAGGTCTACGATAGATGTATATGATTGAATACAAATTTACTGATACATCATTGGATAATGATGAATTGTAGCAAAATATTTAGCATTCATGTTATTTCATTTTATATTCTTTAAAGCTTATACATTTGAAGCTCTTCTCCTTTAACCCCATTAGTTTGATGTGATTTTTAGTAAAATCTCGTTTAGATAGGAATATAATTAGTTTTTCATTGTTGTATACACCTTAACAACAAGATGTTTAAAGATGGCTCGATCAAGTTGCTTAAGGATTATGTAGCAAGATACAAAGATGATGTAACAAGATGAAGGAAAACAACATTTTAGGAGTGGCAAAGTAATAATATTTTATAAATTTGTTAAATTCCTAATATTAATCCCTTCTCAATTTATTTTACAGTTTGAAGTTTTGTAGTGACTTGAGAGGGACTGCAGATGTCAACAACTTTGATAGAAGCATTTGATCATAGTCTTAGTGCAAAGGTTGTGTTTAGACAAAGGTAGATTAACAATGAGATGGGAGACAAAAATGACAACCTCACCTATTGGAGTGACCTAACCATAGGTCATAAAGGTGAGATGATAAATATTTTTAATGATAGTAATATGAATAGCTCATTAAACTACAATAGGCTGAACAAAGATCAAATGGGTTGGCCTCTACAACCCTAGTTTTTCTCTTCTAATTATCAAATTTCAAGGGAGTTGCATGTGACAAGGTTTTTGAGAAATCTAAGAGTAATAATAATGCTTTGAAGTCATCCATAAAAAATGGATTCAAATTTAAAATCAAGTACAACATAACAATTAAGTTTCATCTATCTTTTGTAGCCTTTTAGGAATTAAGAGGTTTTCCAAATGGAGGAAACCCTTAAATCACTCAGATTTTGCTCTCACTTCTACAATCATGGGAAATTTTCTACCAACTATATGTGACATTTTCAAAAGAGGAAATAACAATGAATATATTTGTACACTTTATGCAAGGAACAACTAGTCCTCAAACCCTAGATGATGGCCATGACATAAGCAATAAATAAGGACATGTCATAATTATGTGACTTTTACTATGAAGAACCTAAAGATAGTGGATCAATGACAACATGCATTGATAGTTAAGGGAAAAGAGTCATACCCAGAAAGATGGAGATAGCAAATGACCGATGAAAATGTACAATCAAGGAAGAACATATGTCTAAGATCACAAAATAACAGATAGGAAAGGGTAATGAAGAGTTCTATGAGATATGTACACCCTACAAGAAAAGTATCAAGTATAGTATGACAATCTAGGTCAGGAAGGAAGACATTGAGATATTCCAAATCAAGGTAGTGGATGATTCAAGATCTTTGAACAAGGCCTTTTATTTGTGTTGTCAAGCTAATACTTTGCTAACAAGCTTGCAGCACTGTGGAAGCTAATAATTTGATCAAAATATGTTAAATACCTCACTGTTAATGAGTTCTTGGGTTAACAGTTTGACACCAAAGAGACTACCAAACAAAGGGGTATTTGATGAACATTTTATTCAAAGGTTGTTGTTTCTACCAATAAGATGTATGAAAGCTTCTTTAAAACCATACATAGCCTCTGAACCTTCATAATTTGACATGATTAATAGTCCATAAATTGATGAATCTAGAGACAAAACATTTCAATAGACTATCAAATAAGTTTAGGAAAATCATACACATAACAGGCTTAAGGACACTGTCATGACAAGTAGGTCACGTGGAAGGAAAAAATCATGCACTAGGATGGAGAAGTAGTGGAAGTTCCTTTCTATTACCTAAACCCTCATAAAACCTTGCATAGATCCCTATCTCATGGTAAGAACATTTGCATAGGGTAAAAGGATTTCAATATGAATCTAGTGAATGCAGTTTATATGTGATAGTCCTGAAGATGTGTGAATCCAAAATTGCACAATCCTATTGTAATGCTAAAATTTCCATGAACATAAGCAAGGGGGTAGTCATAGTTTTAGAGGATAGTCATAAAGAATGTCACAATGGCAATCTACATAGAGGAGTGAAAGGTTGTTGCATAATAGCGCAAGATGAAAGGAAAACAGTCTTGATGACTATACAATCATCTCTACTTCACATTAAAAAAAAAACAACAGAGATTGAGGGTAGTCAATCTAGCATGGCAACCTTGAAGATAGACCTTTGTGATGAATGGATGCATTAAATATTTTAATAAGGAACTCAATTCAAATCAAGTAAGGTGACAATTACATGAGAGATGCAGTTATTATATGGCCATCAAATGATAGGGAAAGGAATAATGTGTAGTTTGTGCACAAATGATAATGATTTCACATCCAAGTGATCAATTCAACAATCAGAAGGTCAAAATTGTAGAGGTCTGTACATAAGAACATTGTGCATTAAATGGAAATATCATGGTTGTGATGAGGTTAAAGCTTAAACAATCATATGAAGACCCTCAACAACTATCCCATTAGTAAAATGGAATGGTTCCTTCAAAAGTGCCAATCACTTGTGTGAAACCTTATATACTTGTGTGTAGCAATGGCAATGAGTATGATAGTGCAGGGTTAGTGAGTAGTTTTTCATGATATAGTGACAACAAGAAGAACCCTCCATAGTTTACTATCTATTGATAGTGTTTTTGTATATTGGTATGAATGAAATATAGTCATATAGTGAGCAAACATAGTAGAATCTAAGGAACATTCCAGTGGTATAAAAAGAAAACCATCATGAATCCTAAAAGGAAGATGACCTTCTAGAAGTTTATCAAGGAGTTTCAATGAGGGATAGTGATAGAGGAAGAAGCACAAAGCAATTATGTTAAAGGGTCTGATAAAAAAAATAAAAAGTTAAGTGGTGACAAATGGTGGATAAAGAGAATATTGAAGACATAAAACATGTGGAAAATTTAGATCTTGAAGTTCTCCTATGCCCTTAGGCTTTGAAAACATCTGTCTTTCATCTTTTAAGTGCCCCAAACCATATGATCCTCAAGTTGCTCTTGTAGCATGTTGCAACTTGAGAGGGTTTAAAAGCCTAGTATCTTCCTTTCATTCCATTTCTTCATAATGCATTTGATACTCTCATGATAGGTCAACAACCATGGATGGAGAATTTGATTATAATAACCTCTATTTGGGTTCTTATTTATTCATCAACCAGAATGTAACTTCTAGGTTATTTAGTTTTAGGGCTTCCTATGGTTTTTCCCGTATCTAAATCCCCTAAACAAAAATTTCTCTTTTCTTATTTTCACAATGTATCTAGCTTAAAACCTTCATAGACCAAAAAGACAAATTACACATTAAGGCACTGATTTGCTACCTCTTCTTAGGGAAAATCCCCCTCGCAATTTCATCTTGTTAAATAAATTAAATCTATTGATTTGGCATACATTTTCACAAAAAAGATGTCATAATAAAATCCCCATATCACTGTTATTGAATCCACTGCAAAAAGGTCTATTATTTAAAGGAATCCCTTGAAAAAACACATTGAACATTATGAAATTGCTATCATCTAGAAATGTGTTTGCACAACTTTGAAAAGACTACACCAAATCCATCTTGTAAACACTTATGTGAGATATTATATGGTTAAAAGATCAAAACCTAGATTATATAAGTATCCATGTTGTTTGGTATAGTGCAGTATAGTGTTTTCTTAAAATATAATAACATTAGCCAGATAGTGTCTATATGAAAAATGCCCTCAATTATGTGTAGGGCTGTATTTTCATAACATAATATTGGAAGGTTTTCTAGGGATTCTAGAATAAGCCTATTGAAACCCTAATTATTGGAACTTGAACACTAACCAAAGGATTGTAGTTTGCATAATGCTGGAACTTTTACATGCCATTTTAAACAAAAACCCTTACATTTGGAAGTTTTATAGGGCTTCTCAATATAAGCTCAAAAAACCCAAAATACGGGAAGAAGTTTGCACTGAGTCATACTACATTACTGATATCCTTGTGTCATAAAGTTATACTTGCCAAAGAATTCCTCTATTCTCCATCAAAAGTCTCCAAAAAGGCTTGAGATTCAAAACCTAATCCTCTTCATACATGACAAACTCGTTCATTAATGAGCATCCAGCGAGAACAAGATGAAGGATTTTTTGTACTAAAGATATCAATTTGAGCTTACATTCCTTTGTTAGGCTCTTGGCTCTCAAACTAACGAAAGGACAATGGAGGAAATATTTGCATCCCACCAATAATTTCTCAATTGTAGTAATGGAGAGGAAATGATTAGCATCCCGCCAATAATTTTTCAAATTCAATTTTTTTTATTTGTGTGACTAACTATTTAGTCATTTTTATTTGTATGACTAAATAATTTTTTAGTCGATGACCAAGTTAGTCATTTATTTACTCATTTATAGTTGAGTTCCAAAAAAAAAAAAAAATTAATCATTTTTAGTTGTTGTGACTAAAATTTGTAGTCACGTAGTCATTTATTTTCTAAATTCTACTAGTGTCATGAATAGTTCATAGTACCATTGCTACAAAAAATCTTTATATTATTTAGCTCATGCCACTATATTTGAAAGTTGCTTGTAGAGCTTTGGAACGCATGCCTAATCACTTGGTTGAAAGAATTACTTACAATAAAAGCAATCTTCAAAATATAAGGTTGTGTAGTGAAATACCAATGGTAGTCTCCCAACTTATCCAATATGTCCATATAGCTTTAGATAGGTAGATGAATCAAGCTCTACAATGGAGTGTGATGATCTCTATTAGAGTGTCCTCAAGATTTTTTTCATGTCTTCAAATTATCCATGGATGTGTGTCCTGTGGAGAATCAATCAAGAACTATGGTATTCATACGCTGAATTTCATATTGACTCTCACATGGTTTAACATCAAGGATGGTGCAAAAGAGAAGTTCTACCCATGAATATTGAACATTTTTCCCAAATCCTCTTGTAATCTCCAAGAGAATCACAAAGAAAACTTGATTTTCACCATAAAATTGGCAAGGCCAACAAAATGTATCTTTGGATGCACATGTAGAGAAGCATCATCAATTGGTATTGGTGCAAAAGTGTTGGGTAACCAGAGAGAAAAAACTTGCAACCATATTCTCATGACCAAGCTTACCAAGTATAGTAATGAAATATTATCCATTTAATAACTTCTCCATTCAATTGATTTATTTATTAGAAAATGGAGGATAAAGTTATTAATATGAATAAATACTTAATAATGGAAAAATAGATGAATATAATGTAATATTACAATAATTGCTTGTGTAGAAACAATACAATTAAATTCCAAGTGACAAAAGAATGCATACCTTGATTTGGTCTAAAGATCACTCACATGGTTTTATGAGAAGAATTAAACCAACACTTAATGAAGGATTTATTAATATTCAACCAAGGATCTTCAAAATTCAAGGGATTCCCCCTCAACTTAACTTGATGCTATAAGATCATGAGATCATTAAGATAATCCAAAGAATTAATAGTCATCTTTAAAAATACCTTAGAGATTGTTTAATGAATGATCATCCATTTGTAGCATATTTTATGTGGTCATCAATGCATGAAAACTCATCTTTTATCTAGTTGGACTAATAAAATTTATTATTGGGCCTAGATCAACAAGTGTGTGAGGAATATGCATTTTGACCATGGGCCTCCCATGATCTAGATGTCTGAGTATAAAAACATTTATAAATGATAGATCTTTTAGTTGTTCATTCTTTATCTCACACAATCCTTGAACAATCAATTTGTATATAGTTCAACATTTCTTAAGAATAGTAAACTTCTGGATAAAACTATATATATTTTTTGCTTGATGTTTCGGATCACACTCAATGAGCCATCATCAGGAAGAGGAAAATGAGAGATTGGATTGAAAAATTAGCTTAAAAAGGAAAAGCATGAAGGGGGGGAGAGGGAGGCAAATGAAATAATAAAAAAATAGAAAAAAATAGAAGAAATAAAAGTACTTAAAATAACAAGGTAAACAATGGAGAAAGAATTATCCATTAAAAGACAAAGATAAAAGTATGAAAAAAATAAAAAGTAAAATACCAATAATAAAGTACACAATAACCAAAATGAGAAAATATAAATAAATATCAATTAAGAAATAAAATATGACTCTTCAATTTAAATGAAGAGCCATAAAATAAAGTTAATCAAATAAAACTAAAATAAAGTAAAGAATAGGTTAAAGTTAAAAATGAATGAAAGGGGAATGATAACAAATATAGTAAAATGAAAATTCAAAAAGAAGGGAAATTACAATAAAAAAGAAAGGAATAGAAGAAAGATAGAAAAATAGAAAAAGCAAAAAAATTGAGGAGGATTAGACAAAGAAAGAATATACAAAGAAATAAAATGAAGGGATGAAAAGTTAAACAATATAAGGATATAAAAGGTGTATGAGTAAAATATGCATAATGAATGACAAACACACCTAAATAAGACATTATATCAAGAGATTTAAACAACAATTAATCTAATTAAAGTAGGAAATCTCTTAAAAGCGTCTTATTGCTCTCTATCTCCAAAGATTTATTAAATCATTGTGGCTCTCAGATTGTGTAAGCATTGTGACTATTAAAATGACAATCTAGAGAATGAGATTCTATTAAATGCAGGAAACTAACCTTATATGATGATTGCTAAATGATATGGTGATGATACTATAGATGAAATTGACATGAAAATGATAAAACAAACTACTATAAACTAAGATGCAACTAAATGAAAAGCCATGATTACGATTGCTATTCTAAAATGATTGCTATTGCTATTTGCTTAATTCCTTGAATGCTCAATTGTTCTAATGATATTTCTGCAGAGTAAGATTGCACAAAGTTGGGATCCATTTCCTGTGGAAAGAAGTTGTTTTTATAGATTCCCGACAGCATATTTGTGATTTGGTAGCAAAGAAAAGATCTGGATTTTATTTGAAAGAATCAATGGTGAAAGATGAAGAAATCTGAGAAGATTATGGAGATTGTTCCTCCCCAGAAAAACATTCAACCAGAGAATAGGAATGATCAATGAAAGAAGATGAAGAAGTTTTCCTGTAATTTGTCTCAAATTTGTCTCCAAATTTGTTCGTGAAGGATGAGTTGAATTAATTAGATATCAAATATCTAATTTGGTAGGTGCATATGATGAGTGAAAAGAGGAAATAGTTGTAGAAACATGCTCTAATTGAATATTTGGATTTATTCAAATTAGCAAAAGAGGATATTTAATTTAATAAAACAAACTATAGAAGTTTGTTTATTAAATAAACATGGAAGAAATGTGGTAATTAAATAAAACAAAGTATGTGATTTGTTTATTTAATTAAGATAAAATAATATAATAAAGATAGAAGAATTAAATGTGAAGAAAATTTTGTTGCTGCTGCTAGTACTAAAGAAAATAATTTTCGATATGCCCCAGACGTTGATTTTTAGGTGATGATGGATATATGCCCCCTCAGGAGATAAATCGATGAATTTTTTTATTTTTTTTATTTTTATGTTTACACATTGCTTCAAAGAAAATTTTGTTGCTGCTGCTAGTACTAAAGAAAATAATTTTCGATATGCCCCAGACGTTGATTTTTAGGTGATGATGGATATATGCCCCCTCAGGAGATAAATCGATGAATTTTTTTATTTTTTTTATTTTTATGATTTTTTGATGATTTGATAAAGATGTGATGAATTTCAAAATCGATTTATCTCCCGACAAATGATGTTTAGTCCGCCAAATGATTACATTGATGAATTAAGCCCCTTTGAAAATAAAATAAATAAATCCCACCAAAATCCTTCTTAATCACTCTTTTAAAAATTAAAAAGGTGGATTTAGAATTCATTTGTGCATTTGTGAGTTTGAAAATTTGGAGTGAGTGATTTTGAGCAAAATGTCTATTCCATACCACACTCACCGTTTCGAGCGCATGTGTTGATACAACCACCCGACCGCCTACGGACCTTCAGTATGTACCCTAGAAACCTCCTCATATTTTGTGTTTTTTCGATTTTCACGCATTTTTCTCGTTTTGAATTCGTCTTCTTTCTTTTAGCACATACACACACCATTGTAGCGCATGCACTTTCTGTTTGTAGCGCATACACTTTTTGTTTTAGCACATTCACTGAAATAGCGCATAGGTCAACTATTTTAGCGCATAGATAGGATAAATTAGTGCATTGGAAAAATTATTTAGTGCATTTGTAGGCTAGATTAGTGCATAGACTGATTCGATGCGTTGACCACGTAGATTAGTGCATCGACCCCCTGAAATGGTGCATATCATGTTGGTTTAGTGCACTGGTTTGCTGAAATGGCGCATACGTTGATTTAGCGCAATGACCGTCTATTGTGGCACATTGATGAGTTTTAACAGCGCATTGACTTCTCTAGCACATTAAAACACTACTTTAGCGCATCCAAGTTTGAATGATAAAATTTGTCAATTAACTCCTTGATTTTGATGAATTTTGTTTCATTAGCCATTTAGTTGATGTTATTGATGATCTTAATAGATTAGATGATGATCATCCTCATGATAGGCAAGGTTTGATGATTGATTGATGATAATTAACCTCATGATAGGCGAGGAATAATTATAGTTTGATTGATAAACCTCATGATAAGCGAGGTTGATTTGATTAATTGACCTCATGATAGGCAAGGTGCAATTTTAGATTAATGATTGACCTCATGATAGGTGAGGTTCAATGATGGTTGCTCATGATATTTGATCAAAGTCCCACTAGAGCTGATTAGATTTGATACGTTGATTGATGTTTGATCAATTGACAAAGATTACTGACTTTCAATATTCTGTGATGATAGGAGTCATTGACGAACTTACAAATCCAAGAGTGATTTCCTAGTAAATTTGATTTGATATCGCAGCTAGTGCAGCCTGAGACAATAGTTATCACACGATGTGGTTTATCCTCTCTTCTAGATATGCCCCAGATTAGGATTAATCAGAGTCTTTTGACAGCCTTAGCAGAGAGATAGCATAGTGAGCACAATACCTTCCACCTTCCTATCGGCGAGATGACAATGACTCCTAAGGATGTATGGCATATTTTTTGGATACCTGTTGCTGGGGCGCTGGTAGTTTATGATTATTTTGAGCAAGGTGGGACCGATGCACTACGCCGAGTTTTTTAGGATGATACAATTAGTGAATATGAGATTCCATGGCGAGAGATGTTTGATTCCTATGCTACCTTGCCAATGATACTTGTTGGTTTCATTGGAGGGTTCCTTTGTCCTAATTGCAGGTCAAAGGGACTTTCTATTGGGTGGGGTCATATTTTGGAGAGCATGATCATCCATGGTACCAAATATTCATGGGGTATGTGTATGCTTGCTCATCTATACCACGATTTGCATCAGGTGGTCTACCTCTGAGGGGCCAGTTTTTCTTCAAGAGTTACATTACTTCAGGTGTGGGCGTGGGAGCATATAGCTGTTACTCATCCAGTTATGGTTAGAAAATGACCCGCCATGAGGCCATACGTTCACATATATGCAGGTTGACTTGCTCAGCCTAGACTGGGAAAATTGGAACATTGGAGGAGAGTCCTTGATGATGTAGAGACAGTTACATGGCAGCCTTATCTAGATTGCAAGCACTGGGATGATGATGATACAAAGATGTCATACTTATGCCAGTCCATGTACCTGATTGGTAGGACACATTTTGTTATTGAGATATTTTTGTTGAGGAGGGTGCTCAGACAGTATGACATTGTACAGGGCATGCCCCAGGGTGTTGCACATCATGCCTGGCATCAGATAGATGCCACTGAGTGGGAACCCTTCCTATCATATGATACTGCAGTGCAGGAGTACTAGGGTCTATAGCCTTTTATTTGGGAGATTCATCCTGAGATCATCGAGGCTTTAATTACCATGGATCATGCACAGTACCTCACCTTACATCCATTCCATCGGATCTTTGTCCCAGATGAGCGAGTGTTGCTACTAGGTGAGGAGGAGATTGCAGTTGTACACAGTCGCCGATGAAGGAGAGATGAGGGAGATGAGGAGGAGGAGGATGTGGAGAGCAGTGATGACGAGGAGAGCAGTGGTGATGAGGAGGGAGATGGAGATGGTGGAGATGGGGGTGTAGGAGATGGTGGAGGATATGGGGGTGGAGGAGATGGTGGAGCAGGTGGTGGAGGAGGCCCAACATTTGAGGTTAGATACTTCATGGTGCCTCATAAGAGGCAATCACTAGTAGCTCCCGCAGAGCAACATGTGCAAATTGGAGTACGTTCCTAGCAGCAGTAGACCCAGACTGTAAGCCTACAAGTTTAGGTGCAGTCACTGCAAGGTAAGTTGATACAGGCTCGGGGGTTATTAGCCTGGACATAGACACAGATGCAGATGCAAACATAGGCATAGGCTCATGCACAGGCTCTCTCACAGGTACAGGCACAGTTGGTAGCTACACAGGCACAAATAGCCTCCTTGACAGCCGAGAGATATGCAGCTAGATGGGTTGCAGAGTAGGCATAGGGATTGGCTGATAGACTGCAGAGATTAGCCGATGGTACCTCCATATCTGATTATATGAGAGGTTCTCCATGTGGGTAGAGAGGCCGAGTATAGAGGTCGATACCATGATGTAGTTCCTTCAGAGTAGAGAGTTAGTTATGCTTAGTCTCGATCGGGCAGGACTCATTCTAGGACTATGAGCAAGAGTGTGACACGGCCTCTTTCAAGAGATCTGAGAGATCCCGGTACATCTGGTGGGGGAGGCACTGGTCTAGAGATGTCAGCACTGTCTGGGGCTAGTAGCACATAGCCTCATGATTGGATTCCCTTATGTATTTTGAGACATGATGTATACTCTAATTTTTTTATTCACAACCATTTTTGATGTTGTATCTTTTTACATTTCAGATATCATTGTATACTTGACATTATATTTTTGAGATTTATATGATATGTGGCAGATCGATCAATCTATATGTGTTCTATATGGTTCTATGATGGATGCATTTA
>VDFB02037450.1:118836-193672 GCA_007258455.2 Sequoia sempervirens | reverse complement strand
TTCACACTCTCTTGCATTCACTTCAAGCACTTTTAGCAGCACTTTTGCACTTCATAGCATCAACAACATTACTCCATCACTTCAGTAGAGCAAGTGTGGGACAACACCATTGCAGCAGAGGCTTGAGTACTCTCATTTTCTCCCCCATTAGTCTTGAGTGCTCTTGGTGGAGGTGGTAAGCTTTCCACTCTCTTCTATTACTTGGTTGAGTAGCACTTTTATTGTTTTGTAGTGTATTAGTGTTCTTTACTTCATTTCCTTCTTTATCATACTATTTCTCCATCGTTGCAAACATGGTTGTTTGTGGAGGTGGAAACACCAAAGTGGGAATCTGACTGAGGTAGACCCCTTAACACCCCCAACCAAATTTCCCTCTTCTTTGTGTTAGGTGTACGTGCTACTAGGAGCTAGCTGGCGAACAAATTCCTCTGTGAGATTATTCTTGCCACCCTAACTCTTGTTTATTTATTTTATCATATTAGAGCATACTTTGTCTACTTCATAACATTGTTTTGGCCCTTTGGAAGTAGTTAGTTGGGCATTAGTCTATTTTCTAGAGTTTGAGCTTGTCTCTTCAGTCCTCTAGTCGTATGGACACCAAAGCACTTGAGAGACGCTAGCATGTCGCGTTGTTGTCCCAAGACCGCACTTTCATCGTTGGGTAGAGAGCTTCCTAAGGTGCAATGTTGAACCAAAAAATAGCTCGCCTAGCCCCATTCTATGTTTTGGGTCTACAAAGTGATCGAAGGACCTTAAAATCCTCATCATTCTCATCCCACATTTCCTAACACCTCTTTTAGCTGAGGTAAGGTAGGGAATCCTTCCGCTCTTGGCCCTTCGTTGCCTGGGGCCTTGCATGTGGTCAATCCCCCTACCTTACAATAGGAATGTTTACATGTCACTTAAAAAATTTCCCAACGAGCAAACATTCATATAAGAATTTTTATAAATAACTCATACACAAGTTTTTCCAAAACATGATTTTTATTTATATCAATAGGATTTCAATATCCTAGCATTTACATGGAATGACTATTAAAATAGTCAAGGGGAGAGTATCCCTTAGATTCACTCTTCGATGCATAACTATGTGGAATATACCTTTCATATTTTTTCTCATACACATCATCAAAAGTAAAATAACCCTTAAACATATCCTTAGATACATAGTTTCAGGGGACATATCCCTTTGATTCTCCACTAAAGGCTATTACAATAAATTATATCATAGGAAGAACATAAGGGTCCCTAAATATCATTGCAAGACTAACACTATATTCTGAGGGCATATCCTTGGAAAGTGATAAAGAGTCCAACTTGGAAGGAGATACAGGAGGTTCATAGTTGACAATCTCACACATCCTTCTCCTTTCTTGACTGATTTGTGATAGTGCATGACTAAAAGTCTCAGTGTCACTCAGCCAAAAAGCATTATCATAATTGGTTCCCTCTATGGTGCGAACAATGGCTTCCCTTTCTTTCTTGGCCCTTAGGTAGCACTCATTCCCAATTACTGACTTCCTTGTATTCATCTTGAGACACACCATCCTAGTACAACAATTTCAAATATTAGACTCATATAATGTTGGAAAAAAGAATAGTGAGCACATAGGTTCTAGTGCTAAGCTTGGTAGCTCTGATACCATGTGTAATATGCCCATTTTTCTACCCATTTTTTTTATTATGTTTTACTCACAAGTGAAAGTTTATGCTACTAACATTATGAGCAATAAAAAAAAATTATTTTCATATGAATAACTAGTTGCACATTTGAAACATAACCATTCCAAACTTTCCCATTGCATAACAAAGAATCATTTCAATAATTCAAATAATGATTTCACATTACATAATTTCATGACCATATTTCCCATATACAATATCTCAATAAGGATAGAGTTACATGTTTACATGCATAGCTTCTATGAGCTCAATGATAGAGATATATAAAATAAATACAATGGTCTAGATGTCCCCAATGTTGGTGTATACCTCCTAGATGTCCCATCACTGGTGCATACACTCTAGGTGTCCCCAAACTGGTACTACATCCTCAAATCCTGGTCACCAACTATATAATGGAGAGCATCACTCAAGCACTTTTCCGCCAACCACAAACTTACTACGGTCCCCCGCACATCTATCTAACTGGTAAGATAGCCCTGCACTTCGATGAAGAGATTGGTTTGGTAACCCTGTAATCCTGACCTTCTTGTGCATAGTGTTGTTTCCTACATGTCTAGAGCTACCATACATTGGTTTCCCTACCTAGAATGCAATCATGGATCACAATGAACTGACAGTGTAAACAGTGGCTACTTACTCTACTTTGGCCAAAAAATTCAACACCTAGTACTTTGAGTGAGAGTCATCTATCCACCCACCCTTAAGCTCGATTTGGTATTGACCATAAACATAACAAACATTCAATCTAAGGTGATGACATAACAAAATGATCAACAAGATAATTCCCTTAACCATGGATTACTCTAATCCCAAGAATATCCAAGTTTATAACAAATTGATTATCTAGGTTACACCCTTTTCCATGGATTCCTCTAACCCTAGGTATAACCACACTACTCATACATGCACACATACTAGTTTCTAGCTAGGTTACCCCCTTTCCCATGGATTTCTCTAAGCCAAAGAATAACCATGCTAAACTCTTAAGTTCAAAATGACATTTTTATAAAAGCACTATAAGCTAGCAACATATTCCTCATCATGCAATATCCATATAGACTTAATGAACTAAGTATAGTTATAATAGCATTTAATCCCACATACTTCACATAATATAAATGTATTCCCAATTAATAGGGTTTCACTAGTTCGAGAATCAAACAAAAATCACACAAGAATATTCTATACTTGGAAGTAACTAAATTCTTAAGAACAAGCATATAATGCATTCAATATTATTCCAAAACAAGGAAATATATAAGTTCATAAGAACAAGCATACCATGCATTCAAAAAGAAATCTTTCCAAACAAAGGCATTCTAATCAAACAAACTTTCGAACATAAATAATGGAGGAATAGAAATCAGCATGCTTGGATACAAACAAGTTAACAATGTTGCCACCTTCCTACTCACATGCAACGACTCAACTAGTTAAACTCATAAATTGCAACACATGGCAGTCCTCATATTTTCAATGATTGAGTCAACTTCATTCTTTGAGACAACATGACTCTTTTACTAATTCAAGGGAGAGCGATGTGACCCTACAGGTTTCCTATTTTGTTTGCAAGTCGACTACCCTCTCAAACCTCTACCATCTATGCTTTGACTGAGTTTTATGGTTATTTCATGGCTTTACCAAGTTTTGGCACAAGTTTAAGGCTTCTTATTGGTTTCACACTCTACAGATTTGGTACCACATATTCATGTTTTGGCACCCTCTATTATAGCGCAATCCAAGACTTATTCAACATTATGAAATCTACATTCATTCCATTTGCAATGTATAAATTGTATTCTTCATTCCATGCGCAACCTTTAAGTCTTTGTTGACTTATTCTTTGTTTTCTTGAAGCGGGTAAAAGTACAAAGTTGTGTCACACTTTATAAAGGAAACAATCAACACTGATCCAACTTTTAAACTTGAATCACTAAAAAGAGGCATACATGTTTTGAATTTGAAATGAAGTAAACTAGTAAAATGTGCATTTTTTAGTATATTTTATGCTTGTATTTTTTATTTTTATTTTTAAATTATTTTAAATTTGTTTTTTAATAAATTGACACTATAATTTAGTTTTTGATAAAATGCTGAAAAATGAATCTACATGAGACGTCAATCTTTTTATAGTATTTTTTTTCTTTCAAATTTTTTGTGTATTTATAACTTGAAACTTTAGTGCATGGATTTTTTTTTCCAATTTTGATAAATAAATATTAAAATGTGTGTATATGGAAACATGTATGTTTCCATTCAATGTCAACTTTCATATTAAATATTTATCTAAAATAGAAAAAAATTGCCATATTGATATAGATTCTTTTATCTAGTGCATCATATTTTTTCAAAGATTTTAATAAGTTTTAGTACTTTTCCTTGGCATCGTAATCAACCTGATATTTTATGTTGATAACCTACTTTTAGTAAAAATGACAAATAAAATAAAAATAATAATTAAACTATATATATATTTATTTGAAAACTACATTTATGGATCTACAAAAGGGTTTTTTTTTATATTTTAAAAAAAGTGTTATTTACATGAGTAGGAGTTACTGAAACATCAAGTTTTTCAAATAATTTTATTTTTTTAGTAAATTGGCCTTAGTGTGGTGCTACATATACATTTAGCCAAGAATTTTAGTTGGAAAAGATGTGGAAATATTTAACTTAGCTATTTAACTTAGCTATAACAAATCTTACTAGATCATCTGTTTGACCAAAATTGTTTTTAGTTAGAAATACTTAAATTTAGTTGTGTTGATAAGTTGGCTAAAAGTGTGACAACTTTGTACTTTTACCCCACAAAACTTATGTTTTGGTTATTATTCACATATATGCAAAGCTATAAAATGCACTATGCTTTATATATATGCAGTGCTATAAAATGTGTTATATTTAATACGATGCACTTTCAATATATATAACATCAATGCTTTATTGTTGCATCATGTTTTATTAAAAGCACTTTAATATATATCAAACAATATATATAAATATCTCCCTCAATATATATATATATATTAATACATATATACAATTATATACGCATGATTATAAAATGCATTAATTGCCATTCAAATACATATATTCATGTACTCATCGATCAATATATATGCATCAAGTGTGTGTGTGTGTGTATATGCATGCCACATTTGTCCAATCGATAGTCCCATACATATGGGTTATCCGTTCATCATCATGTGTAGGTATGTCTACTTACATGTACTCATGCACACATATACTCACATGTATGAGTTATCGTGGACATGTGCATGTATATATATATATACATTCTATGTATATACTTCATCGATTAACATGTAAATATGAGCACAAGAAGAACTCATTCTCAACATAAAGACTCAGTCACATACCCGTAATCAAAACATTCCAAAAAAAAGATCATAACTTGATACAAAACATTCACAAACCTTGACAGAAGGTTACTTACCATTTCCCAAACTATCCTAATCAACTAGACCAACTAGGAAGTGAGTGTGTGTATGCTCAATTAGGTTAATCATTAGGGTAACCAGACTAAGTTTTTCTCTTGAGTGATACTTCCCCTCTCTTCTATATTTTTGAACGTATTCTTGCATCCAACTTAGTACATCATACCACTAGTTAGCCGATAACAATACCTTCACATGCATCATATTTTATCTTCAAAACATTATAAAATATCAACTTGATTAAACATGCATTCATCATATTTTCATCAAGATTCTTATACAAAGAACAATCATAAATATATATATTAAATATTTTTAACCCATCAAGGTAAAAGTAAATAGGTAATAACATAACGGGGTGTAACACATTTTTAAAGTTTATATAGTTCAAATGTGTGTGTACCAAGTTTTCAAGTTACAATATGTGCATCTCTTCTTTTAAGTAAAATATTTTGAACATTTGTATTAAAATGAAACCTTATACACTCATCATAATATTTGATAAAAATTAAAGAAAGTCATCTTGAGTTAATATTTTTGGTCATTATGAATATTGGCATGCCAATTAACACCCACTTCATATGCCATGTAGAGTTGATTTTCTTTCAAACATCAAAAAAATCCTCAACATCAAATGTTCCTAGAGGTAAGAATACTCTTCCTTCACAAATAATTTTTTAAATTAGTATTTAATTCTAGATTATCCACTCCCACAACTAAAAAATAATGAATCTAGTTTAAGTTATGCTTATTTGTATGCATCTTATTGGATTACCCCAAATTAAGCTTGGGAAAATTCAGTATTTTTATTATCTAATACACATAATATGCATCTTACTCTTCATTGTTTCATCCTCCTTATCATTGTGGTGGTGGTAATTTATATTGACTTGAGCTACTTCCAAATAGTATTTGAGCATCATGAGTGATCATGAAGAAATTATATAAATTTAAGTAGATTTTTTTATGTTCTTGTTTAATTTGTCTTTCTCTCAGATAAATAAAAGAATAATAAATGGCTATTCTTGTGATGATTTTTTCTTATAAGGGGTTCTTTGTATAGATTAGGTGATGTTATACGTCAATTTTTCATGAGCTATGATATCCATGTTCTAGAAATATATATGCATATATACACACACTAAAAAAATTGTTACTCTTTTTGTTGCAAGTATGAAGAAGTTGTTGCAAGAATGAAGGTGTTTTCATTGATGTCAACTAGTTAACTGGTTATCAACTGGTTGTTGTTGTCATTAATGTCATGGATGCAGGTTATTGACTGTATATGTCAAGGATATTGAGAAAATTGTAAAGGAAAAAGGTTGCAAGTGTTTAGTGTTTGCTCTGATATTTGCTCCTATGTTTGTGTAGTTTAGATATGTTGTTTTTGGTTATTAGAAGTTGTTATATCTAGATTTATGGCTTCTGCGTCATTATACAGTGTGAGTTATGTTCACCAATTGTGAACTATGTTGTTCTGTGTTTCCGGTTGAGGTCCGAGAGAAATATTGTTGGTTTGTATTTCTTCTTGTTCAAGTCTTATGACTTACAGTTCGCAAGTTAAGACTAATATGAGTTTATTAAAGATAATTTTATCATCTAGAAGGATTGGATCATGTTAAGGCTGTGTGTGCCTAATTGATTATGGTTTACACTAGTTTGGTTGACCTTGTGTTTAACACTACCTTCAAATTTTAATGGAAGTGTGTGGAAGCATGTTGGGACTTATTTGGGTCCTCATCAAGCATGTGTTTGGGTTGCCTTCATTCTAATTCCACCCTAGAATGTTTTGGCACCAACCTAAGTTGAATTTAAGTATTGTATGGCCAACTTTGAATATGTTTCAAAGTTGAAGATGGTATAAATGAAGGATGAAATATCGGTGAAAGGTATGCAAAGAAATAGAGCAAGATAGATGCAAAATTGGTGTGTATGTGATGTGAGTTTGGCAGATCAGTGTGAACTCTAATTGTTGAGTTTCTGGATGCAGTGAGTTGAAGGTGTAATTTATCATTCATGCATGTATGCAAGTGGTGGAGTGAGTTGTGGTGGAATTCTCTATTGTATTGAGATTGTCTTCTCTCTATAACATATCTTTTATATCTTCTTTGTATCTGTGTGGCGGTAAGCCTTCTAGGTGGTTAACCCTTGTTGGACAGTGAGTCCTATTCTACACAATGAGTTCTAATATGGACAATTAGTCTTGTTTTGGCAATGATCCTCCTTCTGGAAGTGAGCCTTTGCAATTGGTTTTGATATTCTTTATAGTGTGAGTCAATCCTCACCATGGTTTTTCCCTCATTGGGTTTTCCACGTAAATCTGGTGTTGTTCTATATGTGTGATGATTTACTTCCTGCCTTTGCACTTAATGGTTAATCAGTTTAAAGGATTTGGGATTGATCTAGTTTTTGTTGGAGATATTAAAGGTTTGATTTGGTACAACTGATTCACGGCTTAGTTGTCTTGTTCAACAATTGGTATCAGAGCTTGGTTCCTTGGACAAGAGCTTAACTACTTAAGGAAGTTTTGGGATGGCTGGCAAGATCATATTTGAGTACCCTAAGTTCAATGGAACTAATTATGCTATCTGGAAGATATTGATGGAAGAATATCTAGAGTATTATAGATATGATGTGGAGAAATCTTACAAGAATCCTTACACTCCTCCTACTAATGGTCCAAGTGATACTGATGAAATCAAGGTGCATTAAGTGAACAATAAGGTGAAGTTCATTTTGAAGAATAGTCTTCAACATTTTGAGTTGATTAAAGTTCAAAATATAAAGACTGCTAAAGAGGTATGGAATGCTTTACAAAAGGCACATGTCGGTGATGAAAAGGTCAAAGAAGCAAAGTTGTAGAATTTGGAGACACAGTTTGAGCTCCTACATATGCCTGAAAATGAGAACATTAAATATTATGTATAGAAAGTGGATGAGGTTGTAGGTGAAATGTGAGGACTTGGTGCTACAGTAGATGAATCCAGGATTGTAAAGAAAACTCTTAGAACTCTCCCTGATGCTTATAGTGAAAAATTATCTGCTATTGAAGAACATATAGATTACAAGACCTACACTAAATATTAGTTATTGGGAACTCTGACATCTTATGAGTTGAGAAAGTTGAATTTAAGGAATGGATCCAGATTAGAAACTACTTTTAAGGATACAAGTGTTGTAGATCCGGATGAAGAAAGTCTTGATGAAGTTGAAGCTAATTTTGTAAGAATGAAGAAAGGCTCTGACAAGTATGAAGGTAAGTTTCCCTTTAAATGCTTTAGTTGGGGAGGAATAGGTCATTTTGCTTCAAGATGTCCAAAAAGAGCTAAGAGGAATAAACAAAGATTTGAAAAAGAAAGGAATGGTAAGAAGATCAATAGAGCATATTATGTGAATGCGGATGCTAGTATTTCTGATGAAGAGTCTAATTATGGAGATCCTGATGACAATGAATGGTTGTTCTTCTCTATAAAAGATGAACCTACTTCTACCAACTCTAAAAAATAGGTGAAGGAATGCCCTTTGGAGAAGGAGAAGGAGAAATGTGGAGGTACTATAATCTCTGCCCTACATGTTAAACAAGAAAATAACTATTGGGTTGTTGAAAATTGTTGTTCACATCACATGACTGGTGATAAGAGTAAGTTTGTTAAACTTGAAAAATATGATGGAGGCTTAGTTATGTTTGGAGATGATACTAGTGCTAGAATTTGTGGGATAGGTTCAGTAAGTTTTGATGGTAAGCATAATACTGATGATGTCTACTATATTAAGGGTTTAAGGAATAATCTATTGAGTGTTGGAAAGATGTGTAGTGAAGGATATAATATTTTGTTTGAGGATGAGAGATGTGGAATCAGGAAAGGATCCAAAACAATGATTGTTGCAAGAAAGAAATATGAAGGAAATATATATCAGCTTAAAGGTGTTGATGGACGTTGCTTTATGACTCAAATTAATGACAGTTGGTTATGGCATCAGAGAATGTGTCATATGAATTTTGATAATCTAGTGAGGATTAGTGTTGTACAGGTCATGAGAGATTTACCAAGGATTACAAAGCCTATTAATGCTATTTACAGGAATTGGCAATTTGGAAAGCAAGCAACAGATCAAAGGAACAATCGACTACCAGACTACTAGATTTGATTCACACAGATCTCTGTGGTCCTACAAGAGTGAGAAGTCTACAAGGTGAAAGGTAATTTATGCTTTTAATTGATGATTATTCTAGGTATACATGGGCTATATTTCTTAAAGAGAAATATGACACATTAGATAGATTCAAGACATTCAAAGCTATGGTTGAGAATGAAGTGAATTTGAGAATAAAATACTTAAGGTCTGACAGAGGTTGTGAATTCACCTCCCATGAGTTTAATATGTTTTGTGAAGTTCATGGAATAAAAAGATAGTTATTTGCTCTGAGGACTCCTCAACAGAATGGAGTTGTTGAAAGGGAGAATAGAATAATTCAAGAAGTTGTTAGATCAATGATTACTAAAGTTGGTCTACTGGAAGTTTATTGGAGAGAATCTATACACACTACTGCTATGTGTTCAATCGAGTTCAAGCAAGAGCTAATAGTACAAAGATACCCTATGAGCTATGGTGTGGAAGAATTCCTACTGTTAAGTATTTCAACGTATTTGGAAGCAAATGTTATATCAAATGGGATGAAGAAAATTTAGGGAAATTTGATGCTAGAAGTGATGAAGATATTTTTCTTGGATATTCCACTAGAAGAAAATCTTACAGATGTTTCAATAAAAGGCTAAGAAAGATTGTAGAAAGCACAAATGTCAAGGTTGATGAAGCAATGAAGAATTCAATTGATGTTGATGGATATGTATTTGATGAACCTAATTGTGTAAGGATTGAAGAAGTTTTGGAAGAATAGGAAAAGGATGGGCAATAAAAGTAGAGTGAAGAAGAAGAGGAAGCTCTGATGGTGTCCCCTAAGACACCTAAGTATGTGCAGAAAAATCATTCAGAAAAAAAGATCATTGGAGACAAGACAAAAGGAGTATTGACAATAATCAAAACTATTGTTGGTGAGATAAATCCATGTTTACTTTTTGAGATGGAACCAAAGATTGTAAGTGAAGCATGTAAAGATGAGCATTGGATGGAAGCTATGAAAGAACTTATGTAGATTGAGAAGAATCAAACTTGGGAAGTGGTCCCTAGACTGGAATATAAAAACATAATTGGATCAAAGTGGGTATATAGAAACAAGTTGAATGAGAATGGAGAAGTGGTCAGAAATAAAGCAAGGCTTGTTTGTAAGGGTTACTCACAAGTAGAAGACATATATTTTTAGAAGATTTTTTCTCCATTGGCAAGAATGGAAGCTATCAGGATGTTATTAGTGTTTGTTGTTCATAAAGACTTTAAGGTCTATTAGATGGATGTTAAGTTTGCTTTCTTGAATGGTGAGTTAGAAGAAGTCTACATGGAACAACTGAAAGGATTTCAGTTGTCAGATCAACTGGATATGGTTTGAAAATTGAAGAAATCTTTATATGGACTAAATCAAGCTCCTAGAGCTTGGTATACAAGGTTATACAGGTACTAGATTCAACAAGATTTCAACAAAGGTATGACAAATAGTAATTTGTACTTCAAAATTGAAAATGATAAGATCTTGATAGTGGTTGTATATGTTGATGACATTATTTTTAGAGGAGATGAAACTATGTGTAAGATGTTTGTTGAAGAAATACAAAAAGAATTTGAGATTTCTATGTTTGGTGAGATGAATTTCTCTCTTGGGTTACAAATCAATCAAACAAAGAAAGGTATTTTTATTTCACAGTCCAAGTATGTAAGAGAGATGTTGAAGAAGTCTGGGATGGATGGTTCCAAACTGATATATACTCCTATGGTGACTGGTTGCAAATTGAGAAAAAATGATGATTCACCTAAGGTTGATCAGAGCAAGTACAAATCTATGATTGGTGGACTTTTGTATTCAACTACTACTAGATCGGATATCATGCACACAATTTTTCTTGTGGCTAGATTTCAAGATCCTAACGAAACACATGTTGTTGTTCTTAAAAGAATATTCAAATATTTGAATGGCACTCTGAGTTATGGCTTGTGGTATCCTAGGGATACTGACTTTACATTAAGTGCTTATACAGATGTAGATTGGGTTGGATGTGTAGATGACAGAAAAAGTACAAGTGGTGGTGCATTCTTTCTTGGTTGCAGATTGGTGGCTTGGTTGAGTAAGAAGCAAGATTCAATTTCTTTATCTACTACTAAAGTTGGGTATATTGTTGTTGCATCTTGTTGTACACAAGTGTTATGGATGAAACAAAAATTGAAAGATATTAGAATAGTGACATGTTGATCCTATTTCTATATTTTGTGATAATACAAGTGCAATTAACATTTCAAAGAATCTAGTGATGCATTTGAGGACAAAGCATATATCTATCAGGCATCACTTCTTGGGAGAGAGGGTTATGGAAAATGAAGTAAAACTTGAGTATGTGTCTACGAAGGATCAGATTGCTAACATTTTTACAAAGTCTCTTCCTAAAGATACTTTTGAGTATCTCTGGGAGAAGTTAGGGATGATTGCCCCTCCTTTTCTGAACTAGATGCATATGGAGATGCATCAATCCGATGGATCTATGGATCTATCTTTCTTCTGGATTGATGTTTTGGTAGCTACCTCTCAGGGGGAGCAGGTAGTGTCATATGTTGTCATTGAAAGAGTATTTGTGGTCAAAGGGGAAATAAATGTGAAATATCTTTTTCCTTTGCCATTTATGTTAAAGGGGGAGAGATGAGGAAAATGTGAAAAAGAGGAAGATATGGAGAGATGAGAAACAAAATATAAAAAAAAGGAGATTATCTCCTAAGGGGGAGAATTAGAAAATGTGTTCAGAGCTATTGTGTTGTCTTTGATGGTTTTTCACATCATGCCTTGCCATCAATGACAAAGGGGGATATTGTTGCAAGTATGAAGAAGTTGTTGTAAGAATGAAGGTGTTTTCATTGATGTCAATTGGTTAATTGGTTATCAATTGGTTGTTGTTGTTGTCATTAATGTCATGGATGCAAGTTATTGACTGCATATGTCAAGGATATTGAGAAAATTGTAAAGGAAAAAGGTTGTAGGTGTTCAACATTTGCTCTGCATTTTGCTCTAAGATTTTCTCCTATGTTCATGTGGTTCAGATATGTTGTTTATAGTTATTGGAAGTTGTTATATCCATAATTCTTGCTTCTAGGTCATTGTATAGTGTGAGTTATGTTCACTAGTTGTGAACTTTGTTGTTCAATGTTTCTGGGTGAGGTCTGAGAGAAATATTGTTGGTCTGGATTTCTTCTTGTTCAAGTCTTATGACTTGCAGTTCTGGAGTTAAGCTGATGTGAGTGTATTGAAGATAATTTTATCATCTAGAAGGATTGGATTGTGTTAAGGTTGTGCGTGTTTAATTTATTATGTGTTTTACACGGGTTTGGCCGACCTTGTGTTTAACACTACCTTCAAAGTTTAATGGAAGCGTGTGGAAGCATGTTGGGACTTATTTGGGTCCTCATCAAGCATGTGTTTGGGTTGCCCTCATTCTAATTCCACCCTAGAGTGTTTTGGTGTTGACCTAATTTGAATTTAAGTATGGTATGGCCAACTTTGAATATGTTTCAAAGTTGAAGATGGTATAAAGGAATGATGAAATATCAGTGAAAGGTATGCAAAGAAATAGAGCAAGATAGATGCAAAATAGATGCGAAAATAGTGTGTATGTGATGTGAGTTTGGAAAATTAGTGTGAAGTCTAATTGTTGAGTTTCTGGATGCAATGAGTTGAAGGTGTACTCTATCATTCATGCATGTCTGTAAGTGGTTGAGTGAGTTGTGGTGTAATTCTCTATTGCGTTGAGATTTTCTTCTCTCTGAAACATATATTTTCTATCTTCTTTGTATCTGTGTGGTAGTGAGCCCTTCGGGTGGTTAGCCCTTGTTGGACAGTGAGTCTTTTTCTGGACAGTGAGTCCCAATCCAAACAGTTAGTCCTATTTTGGCAATGAACCTCTTTCTGGTAGTGAGCCTTTGTAATCAGTTTTAATATTCTTTATAGTGTGAGTTAATCCTCACTGTGGTTTTTTCCTCATTGGGTTTTCCATGTAAATCTAGTGTTATTGTGTATGTGTGATGATTTAGTTTATGCCTTTGCACTTAATGATTAATTGGATTAAAGGATTTGTGATTGATCTAATTTCTATTGGAGATATTAAAGGTTTGATTTGGTACAACTAATTCACCCCCCCTCAGTTGTCTTGTTCAACAATTTCCTCATAAACAAACAACATATACATAGGTACAACTTGCATACAAGAGTGTGGCTTGTGTATTTAAAATAATAAAAGAAAATATTAAGTGTCAAATAAAATGATCTTGTACTTTTTTGTTATAGTAGATAAAACTTTACCTTATCTTGTTTATTTCAACTCCATATCTTTTAGTTCACTAATTTGAAGGGGGTTTTGTTTTGAAAAGCCTTTTGAAGTAATTTATTTTTTTCCAAAAGAGATAATATTGGGAAGTAACCATAAATCTATGTGCAAAGGGTTTGAAGGGTTGTTGGTAGATGGTCAACGCTCCCCTCGATATTTGTGACAAGGGGCTAACCACCTCTCGTGTGATCCATGTCTCTACCATTTGTACCAAGCATTGATAGATCGATCTTTTGATACAACAACAAACATGGGCCAACAATTAGTATTAGAGTGTTGGGTTACAGGTTCAAATCCCCTTGGGTAACACTGGGGAGGATATTTTTTGGCAAATGGTCTGTACTCCCCTCGAGATTCATGACAAGGGACTAACCGCCTCCTCTGTGATCCATGTCTCTAACATTTGTATTGAGTGTTGACAGATCGATCTTTTGATGCAACGACAAATGTGGGCCAACAAGGGTGTCAAGGGTCACCATCACTTTAAATATATATTAAAATTGATTAAACAAGATGTGCCTTTAATGATTAATTAAAGGTTTAAACAAATTTAAAAGCTAAAATTTCCCTTATGCATAAATAATGGTCATACATTATCTAGATCTATGCTTAACCTATAAGGAATATATTAATAATACTATTTACATAGGTTAAACCCACAAAAGTGGTTTAAAATTTGAGTGAGGAAGGAAAAGTTGAAAACAATGACCCCATGCCAAAAATTTTCATTTTTGGGTTTCAAACAAACTATTTGGTTGGAATGAACCATAAGAGGGTTCGCTAGAACCCAAGTCGAGCGAACCCATTTAATGCAAGGTCCCACCATTCCCGCCAAAAAACACAAAGAAAACCTTTTTTGAAAGGGGGTTCACTTGAACCCCCCATGGTTTTCCCGAACCCCCATGGTTCATTCGAATCCCCCTTTTCCCACCTTCTCACCCTCTAGCACCAAAAAACTCCATAATTTTGCACTTCGAAGCTCAATTGACGATGAAAATGGAGGATACTTCACAGACCCAAATGGATGATGGTACTCCTCAAAACTAGTTATCCAATGAATATAATTTTAATTTGTTTTGGTTTTATTATGTATTTGTTTTTTAGTTTTATTAAACATAGGTTTTTCACCGAAAATCAAGCTCTTTGTTCTGCACATGTGGAAAAATAGCAAGTTATCCAAAAAAAATTTAAAATATGAGTGCGCCAGATATTGAAGTCCTTGGCCCAACAAAAAAAAATTGAATTTCGATACATACAAAAAAATTTACACGTTATATGGTATGCCTATGTTTGAATTGTAATTAGTTTGACTTCCAAACTTGATTAAGAAAAAATATTCAATAAAACACTATGAAACCAATCAGAAGCACTAGATATCGTAGTTACAAATCTAAATTTGAAATCATTAGAATTTTATCCTTCATGTGGAAAAAAATTTATACGTTATACGGTGAGCATCACTCCTTAAAAATGTCTTTTACTGAAAAAAACTAGTTTTCGAAGGAGATGGAAAAAGAAGTGCAATATGATTCCAATTTTTTTTTAAAAACTATATCTAGAATCTATAGACAAAATTTCACAAATCACTAGTTTGCATCATCTTCAAATTCCTCACGGTTTAGCCGCTAAAGGTGCCCGAAAGTGAAGATTTAGTTAGAAAAACTTATTTCAGTGTCCAGTTTGGCCAAAAATTGTAAACCAGTATTGTGGAATCACCCCATATCAATACACATATCCTCATTACACTTTAGCACATGTAGTTGAATGGTATGTTTATGTAAGTGATATATAGTCTTATACCTTGGTCTAAAATTGTTGGTAGATAAACCATGTGAATGTATTCTTATGTATTGATTCATAATGTCATTATATCCTATTTGAAGTTGGAAGTTGAATGAACACTATGACTTGAAAGGGGATACTGAATAAGGATATCATTGATACGTGAGAATAAATTCAAATCACTAAAGAATTATGTGAAATATAACCTATATTTTTATAGTTAGGAAAATAGAATATTTGGTTGAACTAACTCTTATTTAATTTGAATAAGAATTAGAAAAATCTAATGTCGATAAAGTTAATAACAATCTAAAGAGAATAAGTTTCTTAAAATGTTATATTTAATCTTTACATAGTAGATAAAGAGTAAAAACTAGTAGACTTAGATTATAGAGTTATGAATATATTTGTTAAGTAGAAATTTTAACCTCATTTTATACTATATTATGTGAAATGAAGAAAATAGGGGTGGATAGTTCCACCTTTTAGGAGATGGAACACAAGGGATGATGGTCCTATTTCCTCTAAGTTTCACTCAAGGACACCTTAGAGATCTCAATCCAAGGATGTAAAGGGGAAAGAGATATGCAATAGGGATGTCCTAGGGTATGATTAATGACTAAAGATGGGTTCACCACCAAGCTAGTGTTTAGAAAGATTAATAATATGCAAGGTCTAATGACAAAACCTAATTATATGCAACACTTCACTAAATGACCTAGAAATTAATGCAAAACATAATAGAAAGCTAAGAAACTAGAGAGGTGCACCTAGAAACCTGTAGAAGCTTGAATGAAGAACTGAGATGCTAAAAATGTTGAATTTAATGCACACTAGGACTCATACACCATGCTGGGTGATTTAGTCCCAAATTAGGGTTTCTGGGCAGGAACAAGAATCTAGCAGGGACAAATCTAGAACTCCTAAAAAATATGAAATTGACTAAACTAGGACTCATACGCCAAAAGTGGTGTATCAGTCTTGCTTGGATTTTTTGGAGTATCAGGATCTGAATCTGGTCTTTAATCTTTGCTCTGTCTTCTCAATCAGATTTCTAGATTTGGAATGTTGAATTCTGCTATGTAGATGTCTTTTAATGATCTTGTAGACAAGGTTACAACTTCAAATGACAAATTTTCACACTTGACAACTTTTCTCCAATCTTGCTCCTTAGAGGATCGTCAACCTAGATCTACAAATCACACACTAAATAGAGGGGAAAATGTTGTTTTGTTAATAGAAAGGGGTTTTCCTTGGTCAGGCCTTGTTTTGGTAATCAAACCTTGTAATGAAATCAAATGAAATGGAGGAATGATGAATGAACAATATGTAATGTTGCAACTCACTAAACCTTAGAAATAAAGTGTTGCAAACATGTATGAAATGGCTAACTTGAATGCAAAACTTGACTCTTGCTTGAATGATATGGATCTTGAATTGAATGCTTTCTTGAATCATAAAACCCTACATCACAAATGTTAGCTAAAAAACAAACATGATGCATGATGAATTTGACATGATGCTTGATACTTGAATGATGCTCTAAACAATTGAAAATTAGCCCTTGAATTCTCTTAAATGCTCTTGTGAACTCCTGTAATCACCAATTTTCTATAATGCGTGAATACTCAAGTTGCTAGGTGTAAAATGAGTGAAATAACCTTGTATTTATACTTGTTTATGCTAAATTTCCCAAAATTACAACACTACAAGTTGACATCAAATCTAGGAGAATAAAATCCCCCCAAGAATTTGAATTTAATTTAGGTTTAATCCACACGGGACTCATACGCCAAAAGTGGCATATGAGTCCCATTAATCTAGGCTTTGGGACACATTTTTCAAGGAATGCTTAGATTCATGTGAAATCTAGATTGGGCCCCTGAAACTTAGGTGGGACCCATATGCCCAAGGTGGTTTATGAGTCCCAGATCACTAAATCTAGGCCATACAATCCAAAATCACGTGAATTATGATTGGATGTTAGTTTATGTCTAGATTATCCTTGGAAAGATGCATTAATTAAGGCTTGTGGATGCAAAATAAGGCCAATTAAAGCATAAAGAAGCCCAATTAATTAATAAAAACCCTAGATCAGTGTGAAAGTGTAAGAAAACACTTTATAACACCCTAAATAAGGCACAATTAAGTCCATTTAGTTCACAAGGGCCCAAACAAGTGTGAAAATGTAAAGGGTTACATTTTTCTACACTACATTATGATATCAACATCACTTTAACATACATGATGGATGTTAATTTAATAGTACTAAGTCATAACTGAGAAAGGTGCTTGAAATAGTTGTGTTATGGTTTGTAAACTATGTGTTGAACTAATTTTCTAAAGTGTTTGGATTGGTCCTAAGCACACATGATAAAATTAAAAATAAACTACGTAGATCAATATAGTTAATCTGGTTTGGTAGTTCAAGGTCATGAATTAAATATTATAGAAGAGTTCACTTCATTAGTTATAAAATCCCATATCTCTTGAGAAGGTATACTTATTTTTGTTGAATTAAGATCTATGAGGTCTTACACATCTAAATATTATGACTACAACTACATGTGTTTCAATATTAAATCACATGTGATATAGAAAAAGTGTTTAAAAATGATATAAGATTAAAGATAAATTAGTATAAGAGAAATTTATTAATAAATATGTAACAATAATTGTTAATAATATAAATTATTAAAATTTTAGTACTAGAATGATTAAAATAGAATGATGAAAGACCTCGAACTGGCAATATCCTCATATAGGATAGGTTTGTGCCTACCTTAATACTTATTGGCATAGCCATATGTGAATTGGCTATTTATTTTATAACTTTCTCATACTAAACTAAGCTATAGATAATGCATATCACATATACATTATAAACATCTTCTATACATATACCTATATGTATGTCAAAATATATTGAAGGAACGATAGGTGGATAAGGATTTTTTTTTATTAATTGATATATATGACATGTTTAAACTAGTGTTCTATGAATTTGATTTAAGCTTGCATGATAATTAAAAATGTATAATAACTTATAAGAACATAGTCTTATATTTGTAGTCTTTAATGATTAAATAAACTCGTTTGAATAAAAAAAAATACTAATGTTGATTTAATGAGAAATTGATGATATGCATTGTAAACTTGTGTAAGTAAACTATGGAGTCTTTAATTCCCTCAATGGAATATATAAGAAAGGTGAAATAATTGTTTTCCCAATTCCAATAAGTCTTGGTCTAGGGATATGCCATGTTATAAAGAAATTACCCTATTTTGTGCAAGATTGAATGTTATGGCTTTGATTTATTGTCATTACTATAATTTGGTAAGGTTACAAACCTAGCACTTCTAAATCGAAATAAATTATTGTTATAGAAATACTTGGTGTCATAATTAACATGGAAAAACATCAATAGGAAAGTTATGAGCTAGAAGATGTTAATTATTTTGGACAACTTAAACACATTCCAAGAAGTAGATAGATTACCAAGATGTGTAACTTGTTACACTTTAATAAAAAATTAATAATTTCAAAAAAAATACTAACCAAGGGTGGTTATTACAAAGCTCTTCTCCACAAGACTTATTTTGAAAGAATCTCCAAAAATATCTTAGAGGGAATTTATTTAAAGGAATTTCTAAGATATTTAATAGAATTAAAAGATCATAAAATAAATTTGATTCACTTAGAACAATAGAGGAATTCAATAATAATGTGTTTTTCCAAATTGTTGGTTTTCAAACATGTATATCCACAAATCCAAAAGACTTACACTAAAACCTAAGGCCAAGGATATTTCAACAATGGTGATGATCAAGAATTATGCTCATACATTGGCATGAATAGATTGATTCTTGTGAGTGGGTAAAATTTCCTTCATCTTTAGGCTTTGCAAGGGTAAGCAACCCATGCTCCCTAAGGTATTTAAAACAAGATTATTAAAACAAGAAGTAGTTAGACCCAAGACCCTTAAGTATGGACATAAAATTTGTCACTAATTTCATGTCAACATTGACTGTACATACAGACCTACAAGACCTCTAATAATAAAACAATAATTCACTCTTTCCATGCATCAAAAGGTAACAATTGTATCATTCCCTAGAAAATGAATTCACAACATTGCATACACATGGGTAAGAGGGAGAACATACCAATCTAATCCTCCAACAATATTTCAATTTTAGGATAGCACAAGATATGACACAATTTACAATATATGAATCATATATAGGCATGGTGGAACCTAAACTACTCCTAAATCTAACAAAAGAGATGATTATACTAAAAGGTATTTATCCCTTCACCAATCAAACTCATGCCTAGTCTATTGGGAAATATAGTGTCAACTTGCAAAGAGGATAATAACATGTTAACAAATCAAAAACTGAAACAAAGATTATATATATGCAATCTCAAAGATAAGGAAACCTACAAATGAACATACTTAGTAATCCCTTACATATCAATAATACCTAAAATACAACAAAAGAAGACCACTACAAAATATTTTACAATGTTTTAGAATGTATATCATATATTAATCAAATCTTGTTATAGTTGTTCCAACAAATATGACAAACTTGAGAGACAAAAACTAAGTTCAAATGCCCTCTTGATATGCTACAACCTATCATGGAGACATAAATTCACAAGTAAAATCTTACTAGACTATCCCTTTCCCTAAGATCTACAAACACGCTTCATCATTTACAGAGGTGGGAATTCATCATTTGATACCCTACAACCTACTCAAAACACTTTTATAATAAAAAAATTGGCTCAATTACCACCCTTGTGTCATCTTACAAACATATATTTAGCAATACATTTAATCATGGTGCTTGAGTAAGAATATTGGAGTGATCAACAATTTTGCAGGTCATCCACATCTATCACATCATCTTCACATTGTTGTGCACTTGTAACCATGGCAATCACATCAACAACCATATGCCTTTGTATACAAACCATGTCTTTAAGGGATCGATAGGTACTAAGAGGAAATTGAAATTCTCCGCTTATCTAATCACACCCATTTGAAATAATCAATGGCATCTTAGGACATGTAGGAAGATAGAAAAGGTTTCCTATTTGAATGCCATGGTTACAAGAGTTTGCATGTTGAAGGGTCAAGAAAGTAAAATATATTCTAAAATCTTGAAGTCAAGGGTTCAAGGATTTTGAGGAATGGCATGCCAAGAAGGGAATGGAGAACTTTGAGAAGTTTGAGGAATGACATGTCAATAAGGGGAATCTCAAAATGAGGGAAACAGGGGGAATGTGGGACTTTGAGGAATGACATGCTAGTATGGAAAATCTTGAACTATTGCCTGTTTAAAATAGATTAGAAAACCCTCACACTTAGAGTTTTTTTTAAATTAAGAACCCCAAAAAAATAGGAGAACCCAAAAAAAGTGTCATGGATTTAGGGTTTAGGGTTTAACAAGAAGGCCAAGGAAACAAAGAGGACACGATACTTTTTAAAAAATGATTGTTAGGATAGGTGCCAACATAAATCATTACATTATTTGTTGTTAGCCTTCTTTTTTAAATTTTATTTTTTATTTAATATTAATCACCCTACAAACACATCTTTCTAGAAATGCAATTTAATTTTCCTATATTAATTTTAAAAATGACCAAATCTACTTGCATCCTAAATCTTATATCTAATTAAATAATAGCATAAATTAATTCATTAAATTCATTATTTAGGTGCTTTTGATTGGCTATTGATTTTTTTTTAATTAGTTTAGTTGTATTTTAATTATCCATTAAAATATTAAAAAAATTACTATATTATTACTTAGCTTTATTTGGTGAAATTGGAAGTAGATTATTCTTGTTATTTTCAACAATTTGACTTAGTCTATTTTACTTTAGACATTAGATAATTATCACCTCTTTGAAACTATTTTCAATCACCCACAAGAATATTCTAAACATCATGTCAAATTACACTTTACCAAACAAAACATACCACACTCTTTGTGTAGTATGTCTATGCATATAATTATGCAAAGCTAATTATGTGCATCTCTACAAAGATGAAAAATAAGAGACGAGAAAAATAAGAAAAAAATTGTACATATTTAAAAAATTTATGAATTTTTTGAAGATACTTGTAATTTTTTATTCATGAATTCTCTACCATTGAATAAAGCAAATTTTTTCTTACTTTTTTAAAGCTTTCATATTTCATCATACTTTCAACCAACTTTAACATTTTCAACCTAAAATATCTTTCTTTATAATATTAATCAGTAAGCTTTAACAATAATTTCTAATTAAATTTTTTAAATAACAACTTGAAAAAACTCTCATTTTATCTTAAAAAATTATCAAATTACTTCAACTAATACACAATATACCTGTTGTTTACGAGCCATTCAAGTATATATCTGTTCAGTTCTAGGCAATTTTCAATGTTAATTTGGTTCCTTTTTTTTCTTTAATTTCTGAAATGCTATATAAATTGCTGCGTAGGATATGGTAACTTAAACAACCAATCTCTTTCAATCTCTGAGGCATTAAATGATACGGCAACTTGGTTCAGAACTTCAACTGTGGTGTCAACTTTAATATGATGTCTTTTTATAAAAGGCAGGGCTTTACTCTAGAATCCCAATGACTTACTACGCGCTTCAATAATTGTAATGTTTGAAATTTTCATTTTTGTGTCAATTTTCATTTAGTTTGGATTTATTTGATGTAATGATTTAATCTAATTGTATATTGACATGTAGTGCACTTATTGTTTATTCTTATCTTTTCATATTTATTTACATCTATTTTTGTATGTTTGCACTTATCCCATCACTATTTAACCCATTATCACATTCTCTAAAGACACCATTTTAATTTGCTATGGCAAGGTGCATTGATCAATTTGTCACTGATGAGATTTCAAATAATGTAGGTTTTGTAATTTAGTTGGAAAGTGTTCTAATGTTGACTTCAAGTCCAATTTTGATGGTGTTCATCAGTGTCATGATTCAATGCTATGATGAGTGTGTAAGTTGTTCAGTCTTCTAGTTAGTCATCAATTAGTCAAGAAAATTCAAGAAACCAATCCTTAATATATAATTTCTACTATACATTCATATGAGATGACATTAACCATAATTTATTATACTAATAAAAAAAATCAATATAATGAAACTCTTAACTAACAAATTAATAATTTCTAATTATATCATTCTTGCATAAAAAGCATATGGAAAGCCCATTATGTAGCTAGCAATTGCACTTTGGTGTGCAATGGTTATGCCAAAGAGGTGTGGAAGGTTAATTATGGGAAAAATTGGTCCATTTTTTGGATACTAGATCATTTAACAATCATGCATTCACTTACAAGGATTGAAACACAACTGAAACAAAACTTTTGAAATTATGCATTCTGTATGGAATAAATTTTAATTGCTTTTTCAATATAAATTGGGGCTTTCTATTGTAGTTTCATGTCCATTGATTCAGAGAGAATACATAGAAGATATATGATAGTGAGCTTTGACTTCTAAAAGGCTATGGGTTAGATTAGGAAAAAACTAATTTTTTCTTTTGAAGCACTATTCAGAGCATCATTGAACAAGTCTCCTACGTCAAGTTTAGCTTCTAACTAATATAATTTAGAGTTGATTTTAGACAATAGCTAATAGCTGACAGTGGCATCCTAGTTCTACCGATCAAATATTGTGCAACATAAATGAAACTAAATATTGTAATGACATATTCATATTAAATCATCCAAGTTGTCATGACAATATAAATTAATGTTGGTGACCTTTGCATCATCCTTAATAACACCTGTCCTTCTAGAGCATCTTTCATAATCCATCCCACAACTGGAACCTCTGACCTACACCAAAATAAAAATAATTAATTTTTTTTTAAAGAAACTTAATTGGATAGTTGGCAGATCTTTCTAATTTAAAAACAAATAAGATGTACTAGTATTAAATAAGCTAATTTTAAGGAAAAACATAGTTTATAATTTCCAAGGTCTTCCAAATAACCAGAGTAGAATTTTGTAACCAAATTAGCCAAAAGAACTTAGGCAAACTACTCACTGGTGAGAAAAATCTTTTAGGTAACTTTAAATAAGTTTTGAATTCATCTTACAAATTTGCATAGCAAGCACAACCTACGAACTGAATTCTAATTTTGCTGAAAAAAATCAAAATAGTGAACATTAAACTACACTAAATTCTGGGAACTTCCGGCATCATTCCTGGCATTCACATGCAACACCACAATGATAACCAGAGAGAGCTTTTGGTGGGTTTTTCTAACACTTCAAGCAAAGTAGCCTGTTTCTGGCTACATAGAAAGTTTATTTGATTGACCATGAACAACATTACAGTCTTAGTAAGCTCGCACCCTAAAAGCCATATATTCAATGTTGATGACTTCAAATAATGCAAAATGGAGGGGAAGAAACCGTTATCACCTCTTAGGCACCCCAAAAGCTCTGCCTATGCTCTTTCCAATGGTTGTACAAAATTTGCAATATTTTAGTGAAGCTTTTTTCGTTTATTTTGTAGCCGCTGCCAGAAGATTCTGAGGGTTTTGATCCCCCATTTGTAGCTTCTGCCATTTCTACATAGCTTCAAACTGATGCACAATACTATATGAATCTAGGGTTTGCAAATTGTTAAAAAGTATCACTCACACTATCTTCCTCAAATTCCCCCTTGCTACGCATCAATCACCTAAAACTTTGGATTTGAAGGATTTATTTTTATGGCAAAATATCATTGTTAAAACCTAAAAAGATTGAATTTGGTTGAGAAAAAGGAAAAGAAATTTAATAGTCAAGGAAAAATTGCAGTTACCAATATTGCTCATTTGTGAGAGGGCGGCATATTGAATACCCAAATTAGTGGAATTTATTATTTATTGTGATTTCAAAAACAAAAAAGTAAAAGAAGAAAAATCAAAGAAGATTTCAAATTCCCTCTTATAATCCTAGTTAAAGAAAAAAATTCATTAATCGAGAAGGGGTTCGTTGAATCCACACTCTGATACCATGTTAAAATGTGAAAAACACAAGCCACAAGATCAAACAACAAACAAAGACACCTTCCATGCAAGAGATCTACAAACAATATATATGCAATATTCCTCAACAAGAAAAATCTACAAAATAACCTCAAGAAGCTTCAAAGAAAACAAGAGTCCTCAAAGGTTGAGAGTTTGAGAGTATAGAAGAGAAAATCTCAAAGTCTCTAGAGTTAATACAATGAGGGTTGACTGCTATATAGGAGAAAAACCCTAAAAACATAAAAGAATTCCTAAGTTTAGCTTAAGTGCATGAGAATAAATTAGACTAATAATCAACTAAAGATTAATTAATCATTAGCTAATGCATGATTGTACTCTAACAAAAAACTAATATAGGGGATGGTTTATTTGGTTTTTGGCACAAATTATTTCTTTTATCTTAGAACATCATTAAGGCTGTCAATATTGAGAATGAGGCCTCTAGTTTTGTTTGCTTGTATTGAACACTGTTAGCATGGGGAAAAGCCTACTTTAGATTTTGACTTTCTAATGCTTGAAGCAATGATTTTGTTTGCTTTGAAAATATTTAAATTTGCAATTGATTCTTCATAATTCACGATACTTTTAGAATCTCTAGGCCCCTTCTCCATTGAAGTAGAGGGGCTTTTGGTACTTGTATAATTCCTTCACATGATGAGTCATCTCAACAATCCATGGCATGAGAAGTCTCTTGAAAAAACTCTTTTGGGAAAAACAAAGGGTCAAATATAGTTTGACTCTTTGAAATAGGAGGAAGCATGAGATTTATCTCTTAGATAGGATAATAAGGCAATTAGAAAAATATGATCAAATCATCAAACTTTAAGCATTAAGCTTCCTTTAGATTCTTTATTTGTATGAGAATCTATGAAAAGATTTGATCAATCTTGTTACAAAGATTTTCATGCTTTCCAATGTAGTGGTTTTCACTCTTTTTTCTTTTTGTGATTTTTTTTTATTCAAAGAAAATAATATTTTTTTAAAAAAATTCAATTAAATTTATAAACTTCAAATATCATAAATTTTGAAAAATAATAAACTAATAGAAGTAAGAATATATATATAATTTTAATAAAAAAACATATTAAAAAATAATAAAACAAATAAAATAAAAAACTAGTAAAATTATAAAATTAATAATCTAATTTAAACATATTTATTGCAATTAATAAAATCATAATATTATCAAATATAAAATTCTATAAATTATAAAATAAAAGATTATTATTTTATAAAAATAAATTAATTATAAAATTATAAAATAAATAGAAAATATAAATGATAGCTCAAATTAATAAATTATAAAAGTAATTAAAAATTATAATTATAATACTAACTATAAATTTATAAAAGTGGTTATAATGGGAAAGCATTAAAAATGGAAGTGTTGGTAAAAACAACTATCGTGAGAATAGTGAAAACATGAAAAATATGAGTGAATGGAAAATATTAGGAAACATTATGTGGGCAGAAATAATGCAACATAGAAGGCAGTTTTAAAATCAATGACGAAAAATGAAAGAAAATACAATGAAAACGGTGAAAAGTATTGTGATGTGAAGTAGTGGGGTTATGTGCTTTCAACGTGGCATGATTTGTACCAGCCTATTTTGGTTTCAACTGCACGAGATTTTTTTGCATCAGATGAAGGGTCAATGACTGCCATCCCTTCAACCTTCTTGCAAGGGCTCTCCTTGCTTTTCCACCCTCTATAGACAAAATTTTCTCGACACTTTGAAGTGAAGAGACGCCTTCGGTGTAATTATAAACCCATAATTATTTTATATTCACTAAAATCTAAGGTTAGATAAATATCTAACAATTGTATTTATAAAAGATATGGGTAACCTTGAGATATTAAAATGAGTCAACATTAATTTGGTGGGGAGTAACATCAAAAGAGGAGAGAGATAGGTTGTAGGAACAAATGTTTACAAATTCATTGACCATGGTAGGGTAGAGAAAGGAGGGAATACAAGGCATAAAGGAGGACATAGGGAAAAAGAGAGAGGCACTCAAAGATTTGTGATAGCCTTTAGGGGTGATTTGGGAAGGCTACAAGGATGCAATTCAAGAGAAGATAGTTGTGTTGGTGTAAATAGGTAATTACCTAACTAGTTAATTAGTGGGTCCTATTTACATGTTAAGTCCACTTAGGTCCCATGAATCTTTCTAAAAATCTTAGTTGTCATCTAGATCTTATCTTATCATTTTGGCATTTAATTCTTGAGTCTTAGGTCATTTAATAATGGCATAAGTCATTTCATATTTTGCATTAGGTAGTTCATCGCACCTTGTTTATATAAGCAAGGTCATTGTGCACTTTTTTAATATACCTCATCATATATCTCATAGATCTTAATATCAAGCAAGTTCATTTCTTGCATACTCTCTTGTGAAAGGTGTTCATTGTTTTTATAGTTGGTCTTAGGTGTTGAGCTAATTTTCAACACCTACATGGTATCAAAGTTATGGTCATGCAAATCCCCTCTCAGATCTGAAGGTAGAGTTATTGTTAGATGAGAGATCTTGGTGGATTTTAGTAAGGTTGAGTATGCTCTTCTCTTGCACCATATGGCAATCTAGAGAATAAAAAAACTTGAAAAAAACACTAGATTTGTGGTTTTCTCTTTGCGGGTTTGTATTTCAAATTAATTTTGAAGCTTGTTGGTGACAATCTAAGATCACCCTTGAGTTTAGGGAGCCGAAGAAAGTCATTGTTGTCTTTCATATTGTCCAAATTGGACTTGTGAGACCAAATCTACAAAGGTTTCAAGTTGGGAGATGGTTGCCAAATCTGGGAGGTAGCTTATTTTTTGGAGCACTTTGGGCCAAAATTGACCCTTCCATTGCATCCAGAAGGCTCAAAAACCTAAAGATCAACTATCAAATCATTGAAATTGGAGATTTTTTCTTTAGGCCCTCAAAGGTTTTTTTGTTGTATCATTGACATAAATCAATACTATATAGATCCATACAAATTTGTATGGTTCGTACGATCGTAAGCATCAACAATACCATTGACATAATCTTTTGGGCATATTTGGCAAAGTATTATGTGACCTACATCATCACCCATACTTTGTTTGCATTATTGTGTATTATCTGCATCACATTTGTACCTTGGTTATCATTTCAGGTAGTATGATACATTTATTTGTTTGTAGGTTTTTATTTAAAAAATGTCTTATATTAAATATTTAACTTGTGTTTAAGATAATTCAACAAACCGTTCCTTGAAAGCGACGCTCTTGGTCATGTGTTCACTATTGGGGCTAAGCCCAGTGGGCAATAGGAGAATCCCACTGCCCCAACCATTGCCTGAGCACCACCCCACCATCACTCATGAGGTGCATTTTATTTTTTCTACATAGCGCATGGGTGGTCACATACGTGACCAGGTGCCAACCCCTAGGGGCTTATTTGTGCTCCCTAGTGCCCAAATTGGGCCTTTTTTTATAGAGCATAATTTTTTACTAAGATATCAAAATTTTGCAAACAAGATATCAATGGAAAGTTGGTTTATAGCACTTCATTGTGGTCTAGGTATTTTCTAGATTTTTCTGTAGGTGAATTTTATTATAGACTAAAGTGCCTTTTCCCTTTTTGGACCTCTGGGTTCATAATTTTTTTCCAAATTATTCATTTTTCATGATATCATCAGTAATTGAAAGATATTTGAGAGTTCTATCATCATGCACATGCACTTTTTCTATATTCAGTCTCATGTATCAAATATTCAAATTTTGGCATATTTGCATTCTAGTTAATTACTTGGACGTCCTAACTCCTAGAGAGGTTCTCTTTTTGGGAAGGCTTCATTTGTAGTATTCATCGTGTTTGAAGGTTTCTAATTGTTGTTGAAGGCTAATGTCTTTGTAATTTTGAAGATTTATCTTGGTCATTATGAATTTTTCATTTCATCCTTCTTTGATTATGTTGAAAAAGGGAAAATATAAATAATGAAGGTATGGCATCAAACAACATATCTATTGGAAACATATGTTACCACATCTCTATTAAATGTTCACTTGTGATGATTTATCCAACTATATAGTTTCTATGTGATCTCATAGATGGGTGATCCCACAATACTAGTTTACAATTTTTGGTCAAACTGGACATTAAACTAAAAAATTTAAACTAAATCTTCACTTTTGGGAACCTATAGCGGCTAAACCGTGAAGAATTTGAAGATGATGCAAACTACTAATCTATGATATTTTTTCTGTAGATTCTAAATATATTTTTTTCAAAATTTTTCGAATCAGATTGCACTTCTTTTTCCATCTCCTTTGAAAACTAGTTTTTAATAGTAAACACCATTTTTAAAGAGTGGTGTTACTAGCTAACACATAACTTTTTTCCTATGAAGGATAAAATTCTATTTTTTTTCAAATTTAGATTTGTAACTACGATATCTAGTGCATGGAATTGGTTTCATAGCATTTCATTGAATATTTTTTTCTTAATTAAGTTTCAATGTCAAACCATCTATAATTTAGACATGATTTACTAGCTAAAACATAACTTTTTTTGTATGTATCAAATTTTAAATTTTTTTTATAATCTGATATTTTTCCACATGAATAGAGAGCTTGATTTTCGATGAAAAACCTACATTCACAAGAAATAAAAAATAAATATAATAATCAAATTAAATTTATTTAAAATTATAATTTTTGGGAAGCTTATAATAAGGACTAAATACTTACAAAAAATAAATTTTAAATGAATTCATTTGATCCCCCAAAAGGTAAATTAACAGTGGTTTTTTATCAGCATTTTGATAGGTGTAAAGGAGACTTTGTTAAAGGTATGGTTTAAAACTAGTGGGGTTTTATCCAAGGGGGTTTGATCTAAGGTGCTTTGATCAAACCCTCTTCAATTGGCATCCTTTACATGGAAATTTTCAAGGCTTAAATCATTATATTTTCTAAAAATATGTGATTTCAGCAAAAATCAAGATCTCCCAGAAAGTGTAAACCACTATTGTGTGATCACCTAGATAACTAATGTAGATAAGGATTTTTGAAAATGTGATAAATGTTTTGAAATTCTATTGTTGATATATGTTAGAATTAGTTATTGACGCTTCGACTATTATTACTTCTTATGATATACTGGACCTCCTACAACACCACAAATGCCTTAGTAGTAGAAGCAACAACATCAAGGACAAAGGCACAGACAACAGTAGGGTCCACAAGGTGGTCATACCAGTCCATCGTAGATGTAGGGTCCTCACAAGGATCAAAGACCTTAGGGTCAACGTGTAGGACCATCTATCTCCCTGTAGTCATTTCAAGGGGGAGGGGCATAATGGCTCTAATAGACCTAAATTTTCTCAATCTAGCAATGCCCCATTGGTATAGGTGTTGACTCAAGGGTCATGTTATGTTTGTGGTGATTTTGGTCATTTGGAACATGAGTGTCCTCAAGGATTTGGAGGTGATCAATGAACAGGTACATCATAGTAGACTATAGGTGATGTGGATAAATCTCACAAAGTGATTGCATCAGTTGATAATCGCCAAGCTAATCATCAGGCTACCTTCATCAGGGTGGAAAGTATGATTAATGGTGTTTATGTTAGTATTTTAGTTGATTCAAGAGCTACTAATTCTTTTATTTCCACCTCTTTAGTGGATTGTAGAAGGCTAGTGGCATCTAGGCAAGAGGATAAATGAGAGGTTGAGTTATCCTCTAGGGCTAAGGTGGTAGTTGATTCAGCTATTAAGGAGTGTTAATTGAGTGTTGATTCTTTTGTCACTTTTCTAGATTTTCAAGTCACACCTTTGGGCTCATGTGATGTATTTTTGGGTATGGATTAGCTTGAATCTCATCAAGCTAATATTATTTTTTGACATAAGAGGATTGAGTGTTTTGATTATTTTGGTATGTTAGTGGAGACTGTGGGGATTCATAGGCCTATTTCTCTCCATATTATAGATAGTATGCAACTTAAGTGGTGCATATAGAAGGGTTGCTAGATGTTCGCCATATCTAAATTAGTGATAAATCATAGGGTTCTTCAAAGGATTTGATAAAGGTATCTTTGGAGGACCACCCTATTCTTTGGGATTTTCCAGATGTTTTTCATTTGGAGTTACTTGGTTTTCCTCTGAAGTGAGGTAGATTTCCATATTGATTTGGTTCCAAGAGCTTGACCTATTTCAAGGAAACCTTATGAGCATGCCATTATCAAGCACCTAAAGTCCTAATGTGATTTGGATTATGGTGGATACCCTATTGGTTTGACATCTAGTTGCATTTTTATAATTTTGTAGCTCAAGACTACTCAAATTATAATTATTATAATCCTAATGTTTTTTATATCTACTTCGATGACTTGTTGCTTATTATTATTACAATCATGAATGTTAAGATTCTAATAGCCTTGATTTGTCATAGTACATCATAATTAAATGATATGCATATATTTATAACTAAATACTTACTAACACTCTTTTGATGAACTACATGTTAGGAAAAGGTGTGTTCACTTTGCATAATGTTATAATGTAATTTAATATTATTTTTGGTGCACCTAGGGGATCTAGGGATGCATGCATCACATGGATTTGACATTCTTGGGGCCACTTTATGTGGTGTATGTAATATTGGGGTAAATATTTAATGCAGATTTACACATTGGAAAATATTTAATATTGAGAAAACTTAGTATCAAAAAGTAAATGTGGAGGGATATAGTTTTGTAAGCTTGTGGTATTAGTCACATGGTTTATGTAATACTACTTGGTGGTTTGTGAAAGCATATGTCTATAAAACCAATATCATGTGTAGTTGTTTAAGGTTCACTAGTTTGGCTAAGGGGCTTGAGGTTTAGCATCTCTTGTAGGTTGCATATGTGAGAGTTTGAACCATGTGACATGGGATGTGTGGTTGCATGCTTGTTCATATGGAGTGCATGTAGAGAGCTTGATTTTTCAAGGGTATTCATGGAGACTCTAAAGATGTATTGTAATGATTTCATTGTTGAATAATACATGAGTGATGGATTCTTTTGGAGGCTAGGTTTTCCCTCTTGAAGGCTTTCTCAGGATATATATTATGTCATCTTTATGGTATTTTGTTTATTCTTTTTGCATGTGGATTTTAAATAATTGTTTGCATATATATTTTTATTTTGGTTATGTGGAAGTTGTCCTAAGTGGCTAGAAATTTTCGTTCACTACATGCAATGAACTTTGAATTTTCTTATAGATTAAAGGGTGCATGGTTATGTAGAATCTATGGTATTATCAATGAAAGAGACTCTTAATACTAGACAAAAGTTGTGTTTGTATTCATTTATGTTGATCCCAAGTTAGGTTCAATTGATTGTAAGCACTTCATAGGAACTTGTGTCCAAAACAAAGGAAAATAGGGAACCCTATGTCTAATGTGCAAACCTAGAATTCAAAGTTTTGTTTGTTGTGTGTTTTTTTCTTATGTTTCATTAAGATGGAGATCACAAGGTGTTTAGATTGATGTTTAACCATAAAGGTGATCCAATCAGACCTGAATCTACATCTTTTAGGGTCTTGGAATGATTTAGAATTTATTGAGTATGATTAACTTAATTAGATTATATGACCTAATATGTAAATTGAAATAATTTAATAATTAACAAACTAAAGTAGTAACTTGCAGGTAGATCTGGGAAGTGTAGAGGGCTATGTACATATCCTAAAAAGTTGGTTTTGATCATTGTATGAGGACAAAGTCACCCTAGGGGCCCTAGGGCGTATGGGTCCTTATATGCCTCTTATGTTCTATTTTTGAGATCCCCTGATGACAAATCTAAACCTCTAATTTTCGGTTGCAGAATTTTCAGAACGTCGTTGGATAATTTTGTAAGTGAGTTTCTATGATTTGACAAGGTGTAGGTCTTCAATTGCAACAATGAAATTTTTTTCTTCAAGCTTCCTTCAATCCTCTTCAAACCTTAAATCTACACATTCACAAAGAGAGGAAATGTTGTGACATTTAGGGGCTTACCTTAGTTAAACCCTATATTAGTTCTTCCACTTAAACAATGACAATGTCAATTATAAATGGATAAATGATAGGAAGGAATGAAGAAATCACAAAGTGTTGCAACTCATCACCCTTCAATGGCTTCCTTGAAGGATTGAATTCATACACATCACCTCAAGGTCTTGGATCTTTCTTTCTTGATTTTCTTGAATGCTTCAGAGACCTACAAAAGTGTTATCCTTCACAAAACACTAATAGCATGAGCATAGATAAACTCACATAGGATTTTATATGATGTTAGGATCTTGAATAGCTACAATAAAGCTCTGAAATGTTGCTTTTGACTTACTTGATAGTACTCTTGATAATAATTTCTCATAAATTCTCCTTGTTAGATTTCAAATGATGCAATAACTAGGTATTTATAAACATTTCTCTAATTTATCAAAAATTAAATCTTGATAGCTGATATTTACAACTTGAATTTTGAATGTTAAAATGCTAACACTGACATATCCAAAATTGGTCCTTGGAAAAATAAGGGGACCCATACGCCCAAGGGTGAATGGGTCCTGGCCTTATTTTCCAAGACATTAAGTGTCGGGGGAAAAATATTAATTAGATACATTTGTTCAATGCTTGCAATTTCTCAAAAAGTGGTACAAATAGGCTATAGAACACATAATTTAGGAAATTAGCGACCTAATTAGGTTCAATAATTTAGGGGGAAAAAACCTAGTGTGAAATTATCAAGGGTGACAACTTTTAACGATAAAGTGTCTATTAGTAGGGACTGTGTAGTCATTAAACTTATAATTCATATCATTTGTTACACTCATACCCTAGATTAATATAAGGTAAATGAAATTAATAGGACATAGTTAAGTTATAATTACCATAATGGTATTATTTAAGCTAGTGTTAAGATGATCAATTAGTAGTTTAATGTGAGGATTAATTTCACAAGCATGTATCTTACTCCCCATAAATCCTCAATTTTGTCAAATTAAAATTATTGTTTAAGTTATGTGTTGGGTTTGGAAGAGTTGATAAGTTGAATATATTATTGAATAATAAATTTAACAAAAGGTCCCTAAAAATTTCTATAAAATTCTTGTGAATTGTGATTAAGTTCATTAATTTTAATGGTGAATCAAAAGAAAATTAGTTTTCCTAGTGAATTTACACACATTACTAGATGATCTTGGAAAATACTAGCTAAAAGCATTAATTACCATGGTGAATCTTTTCTCTTAAAAATTTATCATCCCATAGAAAATTATTATTATCTTGTACTAACCATAAAACTAAATGTTATCTAGATTATGGGTCCATAAATATCAACATAGTTCATTGGCACAATCCACCCCCATATATTCTTTTATTTTTTATAATGCTAAAGCAAGGTACTAAGGGAAATCACCGCCAGTTGGGTTATGGAATGAAAGAAAATTTGTGGTCATAATAAACTATTTTCATATAACCCCAAGAGAAAAAAAAAATATGTAAACAAGCATTCAAAATCTATAATACAAAATAATAGACAAATATACCATAAAGATGACACAACATTTTCCTTGGAAAATTCCTCAATGGGAAAAACCTAGCCTCCAAAAGAATTCACACACAATGTATTATCTCATACAAAATTATTACAATACACTTTCAAAATCTCCATGCAAGGCACTTAAAACATCAAAATCTCTAATTGTACTCCATGCAAACAAGAAAATGAGAATCATATAACCACACATCTCATTCCATGCTTCCTCTCCTTACATGTGCAACTTACAAGAGATGATCAATCCAATCTTAGTCAATAATCTTATCATTATAATAACCAACCTCAACAACTATACATGTGCTTATTTTGTAGAAACAAACTTGCACAAAACCACCAAGTGGTATTAAATAAACCATGTTCCTTTGAACCATAAGTTTACAAAACTATGTCCCCCTCATTTACTTTTTAGTACTAAGTTTTCTCAATGTTAAATATATTTCTAATGTACAACCTACATTAAATATTTATCTTAATGTTACATGCAACATACAACATGGCCCCAAAAATGTATAACTTATGTGATGCACACATCCCTAGATTTCCTAAGTGCACCACAAATAAATATTAGTTTTATATTACAAACATTATTCAAGGTGAACAAAACATATGTTCTTATCATTCTCACTTTTGTATACATTAAACTCAATCATTAAGGGAACAATCCCTATAGCTAACATGTACTTTCAGGACATATAAGTGTTTCATGTGCTCCATCAAGATACCTATAACAATAACCAAGTTGACCACCATTGCAAATATAAATCCTCTCATCCTTTATCATGTCGATTCATAAAAGATATACCTAATCCAAAGATATGCCACATTATTGGTCACATAAAAGCATGAATCATACCTCAACTTGATATGCAAACACAAATAAATAATACAGTGGTAACAAATAGGCCTAAATAGCTGCCAAGAATTAATCACCATAGTTGGAATAGCAATCACAACTAGTTGCTAACACGTCCAACTAACCATACCTCAAAACCAAGGTATATTCATTATAATAATTAAACATCATACCATCAACATATCCAACCCAATACAAATATTGATTAAAAGTCCATGTATATACACTATCTTAGATAAATAAGTCTTAATGACCCCCAACACCATGATATAATGAGAACATAAAACAAAGGATAGATACAACTCAGAACTTCCACTGCATGGGTAATGTCAAATCTAAAATCAGTCAAGGCATCCAAAGGTCCACCAATAGCTTTCTTATAGAAGATGTATCTAATTTCATCAATATCATGTAGTACCAAGGAACATCCATAATGATATCCAAAATTTCAAACTAAAAAAATATAGCATAACTATTATTCATCTTCAATTATCATATAATGCAGTGGAAGTTCCATTAGTCATCTTCAATTATCATATTATACATTCTTAATTTGACTATTAAATAAGATATCTTTAATATATATGATATGTTAGCATGCATGATTAATGATAAACTGAGTAGGTAAAGTGCCTCCAATACTATTAGTCCAATAAATAATGGAGCATAATAATTATTTTGTAAAATTTCCTCATCAAAATATTTCATTAATGGAGAAGTGTGTGAGGGGAAAGATGCATCTTTAGAATTTATAGTTCCCGCAAAAATATTTGTATGTGATGGTGCATGAGAATCTTCATACCAATCATCCATGGTATTTCTATCAATATGCATATGATCAATAGCAAGATAAACTTTTTAATTAAATGCATTTATTTTATTAGAATGATTAGGAAAGGATTAATATAAATCTTTAAAATCTAATTAGGGGGAAACCTATCAAAGATCCCCATCATTAAAAACTTCAATATAAATCTTATTAAATAATCAATCAAATATTCCATTTTATGTTTCAATGACATGAAATTTGGCATATGATGTCCATTAAATCTATGCAAATAATAATATTAATTCTCATTGTTGTTTTTACACACCCCTCTACTTCAAGGATCTAATGGAAAAATAAGTGGAAGAGTAATGAAATTAGAGCTCAACAAACTTTGAAGCATAATCTCTAAGGGTTCTTATAATTTAGTTTAAAATTTCTAAAGGTATGAGGCTTCAAAGATGAAATTTTGGAAGTATTGATCACATGATCTCTTTTAAGTCATTACCCCTTGAAAATATTATTTTATAATTTATTTTAAAATGATCCATACTTGCATATTTGATGTAAGAATTTTTAGCTCAAGATTCTTTATGTGAGTACACATGTCTATCAAAGAAGGAATATTACTCAAATGCACATGTTACTCTTTATAGTGGGAAGAATTACTTCAAGATATAGGTATCATAACTCCACATCACCTAATTGATGCTTTATTTTACCTATTAAATATTGGAAGTGAGTGGCATGATCATTGGTAGGCCCATTATGTCTTTATGCAGATTAAGTTAAATCAATTGTATTTATTTTCAAACCCCTACTAACATGGAAATTTTACAATAATTTTTTTGGATAGAACTAGGATCCAAACAATAAAACCATTGAATAGAATAATCACATAAGTTTTATGAAAATAATTTAGCTAGTACTTTATCTTCATTTTAAAATATATACATTTAACATTGAAAGTATGTAAATGCACATTAGGATTGTTAGAATGTGATAAGAAGAAGATAAACCCAAAAAAATGAGATAAATAGGCTATAAAAAGGTAAATGCATAAATAAATTCCAAACAAAGTTGTTGAGAGTGGGAAAATGCCAAGAAGATAAAACTACACTACGAGCTCACAAAGAGAACTTGCTAAATCAACTACGGAAAGAGAATTATTTCATTAAAACTTACTATGCACTATGCCAGGTTCTTGGGGGAGACAAACATGAGAGAATCCCCATTCACCTTATGTATATGGTTGTTGGAATTTAGAATCTAATGGTCAATGATGAATATGATTATGCAACCTTTATTACTAAATCCATACACAAGCAATTGTTGGAACTTGAACCAAAGGACATAGGGTTCCACCTTTTGGGAGATGGAACTAAAGGGGGTCCTATTTCACTCTTAGTTCATTAGGAAACCAAGATCCCTCAACTAAGTGACTCGATTGAGGGAAGGATGTGGTGAGAGAGTGGTTTCCTTAGGTGCAATTAAAGGGAAAGGGTTCACCACTAAGAAAGTGCTTAGAAAGAAGGAAATGAAAGCAATATGAAAATCTAGCTATATGACCTAGAAAATGGAACTCTAAAAGCATATAATTAGACTAATAAACAAAATAAAGCAAAGAAGTACCTGGAGAGATGAATATGACCAAGAAAGACCTAAATATTGTGAAAAATGTTGCTTTTAATGTGTACTAGGACTCATACGCCAGACTGGGTGATTTAGTCCCAGTCTAGGATTTCTGGGCAAAAACTATAATCTTTAGGTGGCAGATCAAGATCCTCAGAAAACTGGTAAAATGATTGTATAGGGACTCATACGCCCAAGGTGGTGATTTAGTCCCACTCACATAAATCTACAAAACACACATCATAAGAGAGAGAACAATGTTGTTTTTGTTAGTGGATGGGGGTCTGCCTCAATCAAACCTCATTTGAGTAATTAATCTTTGAAATGAATTGAAATAACATGAAGGAATGAGGGATGAACAAATGAATGTAACAACTCACCAAACCTTGTTGAATCCTTGGAGTGTAGATCTGTAACTTGTATGAATTGGCCTCAACGGATGTAGATCTTGATCACAAAACTTGTTATGGCTTTGAATGCTTGAACTTGGATCACAAATGCTACATCAACATATTAGCTCACAAACACACATGATGCATGAAGAACTTGACATGATGCTTGACTCTTGAATTGATGCTCCAAAATGCTTGATAATCAACTCTTGAAAGCTCTTGAAGGCTCTTGAATGGTCTTGAGTACTTGAAAATATCCCTTGAAAGCTCTAGATCTAGATTAAACTCTCTTGCTTGAAGATCCTTAGGTTTCTTAGCTTAAATAATCATTTGAAACCTTAGTTATATAGGTATTCCATCTAATTTATCGTTTATTAGATCCCAAATGCTGACATTCACAAAATTTAAATTGAAAACCCTGATTTCATACTCAAAACCCTAAAAAGGCCCCAAAATGGGACTCATACACCCAAGGTGGCATATGAGTCCCACCTAGGGGGATTCATATGCCCAAGGTGGCGTATGGGTCCTTCCCTAGCTTTTCGGGTTGAGGAAATGTCGAGGGGTTAGAATATTAAATGCTTTTATTGAATTTATCAGGATTTCAGTTGAAATAAGCCTTGGGATGTGTAATAAAGGGTCTTAGGTGCCTATTAATGATTATTTGAAGGTAATGAATGCAATAGGGCTCAAAAATTAGTGTGAAGATGTAAATAAATACACTTTACAACACTAATTTAAGGAAAAATTAGGTCCATTTAGTTTAAAAGGGCCCTAAATTCAATGTGAATGTGTAAAACACATTACAACATTGAATCAAGCCAACATTAGTCTTAGTTTAATATTATTTATTCCCAAATTATGTGTGAAAAAGGGATATTTTTTCCTAGACTACATTTAGCCCCCACCTAAGTGCGAGGAGGAACTTGCTTCAAACTCACACTAAAGTAGGCATTCAAGAGGGGTCCAAGTGTACCAATGTGGGTGGTATAGAATGAAAAAGATCAAGGGGGTGGTCAAGCCCCTAGGATCAAGATCCTAAGGAAAACCAACATAGGCACAAGAGAACATGCATGATGTATGAAGCAACAATAAGGTACAAGAATACACTATCAAAGAAATAGAGAAGAAATAAAAAGAAAGTAAGGGTGGATCAAGCCTTGACCGTTTGTCCAACATGATGTGGATTAGATCTAAGATGTTTGTCCAAAAAACATTTACAAGTGGAACATGATGTCCACCATGCAAACAAAATGCACACTCACAAGGGCTAGTGGAACCCCAGGTCATCCACTAGGTGAGCCCCTAGAGAGGTGAGACACATACACATGTCGTTGGTGTGTGCTCACACACACAAGCAAGTGGCTATGGTAAATTCATGCTTAAGTTCAGTTCCCATACACTAACCATACCAAATCTATAACTCCTGATAACTTTGATAAGGCACCACAGAACACGAATATTAGGAATTCCTGAGGCAAGAAAAACTTTGTATGCTAACACCCATGAACAAACAGGATGGCTCCACATGCAAGCAAAGTGTATTATGCAAGGTGGCCATATAATAGTTATTGTAAATGCAAAATAGTGAAAGGTATGTTCAAAGGGGTTTTTCTTAGTTCATGTAAGGTCTTAACTTAGGGAACATTGTGCCTAATGTCTCCAAGAGAGGACCAACTGAAGAATAGAAGATTCACAACTTAGAGGATGCAGTGTGTCACATCAAGCCACTAAGAGGAATATAATATGCTAAGAGAGATCACGCTCTTGAAGGACATCACACCCAATTTCAACACCAAGATACAGATGCATCACATGAATAAGAAGACCACACAATGAAACATGAGTTGTAATGAAATGCAAAAGAATAATGCCAATGTATGCCCCCACTTTAAAGAAATTGCTAAACACCATGTTGTGAGAAATTACTTTTAAGTAGTAAATGATACATGCTAAACAATAAAGAGGACATGAGAGCTTATTTGGAAAGCCCTATGCCAAGTCATATGGTTCCAAATGAAGCTATGTCATGAATAAAGAGTTTCCCCCAAAATGTAATGCTAAACATAGAAAGAAAAGTATGTCATATGCGAGCCAACTTTAAGGCATGTCGTCCACATCCCAAGCTTGCTCCCATATGTACATGGAAGGTGGTCAACTATCCAAAAGAGATAATGACAAGTTTCATACAAGGACAAGGCTACCTAACCCCTTGCCCCCACTTAGTGCAAGACAAGGATGAGCCAAGATGATTGATGAGAAACATGAAAATCAGTATCAATTAGAGGAACTAGGTGCTTCAACACAAGGAATAGCACCACATTCCTTTAGATGTTGTATTTTAGTACCCAAAGTGTTTCATTCATTTGTAGAATGACCACAAAATCGATGATATGTGAAAAATAAAATCTTATAGTAAGATTTATTTCGTGTTCTTGGAGGGAGAGATATCAAACAATCCTGGAGGAGTCTCGGCAAGATACTCTCTTGATCAATAGTAGACGATGTGCCTTCATTTTGTGACAAATATATCTCTTGCTTAGTACAAGATGTCATACTTACACAAGACTCTTTAGATTGTGATATCGCGTTCTCTCCTTGAAAGGAAGGTGTAAAATCTAACGAACTCCAATTGTTACTAAGACATGTCCTAGGAGTGCTTTGTGTGATGACATTAATGTTAAGTGAAGACTTCTCTGTTTCTTTCATTTCTTTTGAAGGACAATAACCAAGACCACTAGTTTCTATTAGTTCAGGATGCACTAATGTTAAAGTTTACTTAGGAGAATATTTTGTAATAGTTTTGGTATTGAGTGAAGGCTTGTTCGTTTCTTTTGAGGGGCAATAACCAAGACCATTAGTATTTTCTTGCATGTTAGGCTCTATAGGGACGTGGATACCTTTTTCTCTAGAACCACATCCTTTTCCACTATAACCAAGTTGTTTCATAAGTTCATAACCTCATCCATAAAGATTTTTCATTTCTTTCGGATTCGGTGGTTGCTCACAATAAACTTCATACAAGTTTGTTGTGTAATTTTCTTGTTCTTCTAAAGTAGTTGAAGTGGATGCTTTCAAATTTTGTGTTGACATTACCACTTTTTCTTTTCCCTTTTCAAACTCTTTGTTTATGATCTTGTATTCTCCCATGAATGTAGGTGTGAAATCTAAGGAACCCCAATCATCTTCCAATAACTTTGTGACTTCCTCAATATGCTTTTCTTTTTCTTTCTCTTGCACATGTTCCACTTGTTTAGTTGGTGTTAATATTTTCAAAGGATTTTCCTTGTCTTTTTCAAGTTGTAAAACATCGTAAGGCTCATAATTGGATTCAATCATATGTACTTTGTTGTTGTAGACATACTTCATTTTATGGTGAAGAGTTGAAGGCACTGCATTCATTGCATGAATCCATGGCCTACCTAAAAGAATATTATATGAAAGATCATGAGGCATAACATGAATCAGGGTTTGTAATGTAACCTTTCCAACTTTAATAGGTAAACTAATCACACCAAGCAGTTGTTTCCCCACATTATCAAACCCACTAACAGATAAACAGGCAGGTTTAATTTGGCTTTTGTTTGCATTAATCTTGTCCAAAAGGTTTATGCTACATATGTTAAGGGTAGAACAATTGTCGGCAAGGGTCCTCTTTATCCCAATTGAATTATGTTGAGCTATTATCATGAAAGTTTTTTTTTTTCTCTTCTAAGGAAGGTAACTTATCTTAATGAAATGAAATGTCTAAATTGTTTGGTGTTATATCTTGAATTTGGGCTACCACATCATTTGATTGCACATTAGGGGGGTAGTAACTTGTTGTAAGGCACTTTGAATCATGTTAAAATTATGAGGGGAGGCTTGAATAAGGCCCCATAAAGATATCTTAGCAGGAGTATTCTTAAGTTTTTCAACAAGATAATACTCCTTTCTATTATGTAAAGGAAAATGAGGGGCACTAGGCAAGATTGGGTTAGGCAATGGGAGGGATGTTGAAGGTGTTTTTCTTGGTTGTGGATTGTTTCTAGTGTTGTATGTATGAGCAATGATATTGTAACTTGACTGTTGCGACATATTATTCTTCGGTGGTTCGAGGATGAGGATGGGTTTTTTTTGAGTTTTTGGTTGGTTTGAGGGTGGGTAAAGGATAAGTTCAAGCTCAAGATAGTACTTCAAGGGATATCTAATGTGCATAACATCAAAATATTTATCCTTATTTTCATTATCTCTTAGTGAAGGGGAGTCTAATGTCACTTCATAATCTTCATCTAAGGAAGTCACATCACCATTGTTTGAAAGACACATGTCAATGTTCTCATTTTCTTGCACCATGATATCCTCCCTAGTAGGATAGTTCTTAGGAGAACTACAACCTAGATGTTTATGGCATTCAAAGGTCGGTTCTTCTAAAATAACTTCATCACAAGTAAGGGAGTTATCAATGGTTGTATTGTCTTTCTTATCAATGATGGTATTCTCTTGTTCAATAATGTTTTCTATAGGGGAAGAGAGGCAAGTAGGATTCTCACAACTCTCATCAATTGGTTCTTCTAACACAAAAATATCTTTGTTACAAAGAGGAGAGATATTAGGACAGGACCAAATTTGATTGTTATGATTGTTTATAATTTCATCCTTATTCTCTAAGGTCTCATTCTCTTGTGTCATACCATATACCCTAGTAGGAGAGCTTTTAGGAGAGTAACAAACAAGAGGTTCATCACATTCAATGGTTAGATTTTGTAAAGTAGCTTCATCACAAATAGGGGAGGCATTAAGAGAGGAACAACTATCATTGTCATGCTTAGCAATTATTGGAATTTTTCATTCAAATAGATCTTTCCAAATGGAAGGAGCATTACGAAAGGGAGAAATGAGATTATCATGACTCTCAACAAGTGTATCTTCTAACACCAAACTATATTCTTTGCATCTAGGAGAGATAGTAGGGGAAAAAAAAAATCGATTGTCATGGTTATCTACAATTACATCCCTATGTCCTATAATGTCTTCCCATGAAGGACAAGTAAGATTGTCATAGCTCTCAACCATTCTTAACACCAACATATCCTCCTCAAAAATGTGGTTTTGATGATTGTCTATGATTGTATCCTCTTTCACTAAAGCATTCTCACAAGTAGGGGAAGCGTTGGGAGATGAATTTAGACTAAGTAAAGTAGTGGCAACGATCTCATTTTCTTGTGTCATAATATCTTCCCAAGGGGAAGGAGGAGAAGGAAAAAAAAAATTCATGATTCTCAATGATTGCATCTTCTTTCACTAAGATACCTTTGTCACTAATAGGAGAGGTATCGAGAGAAGAACAACTATGATCTTCATGATTATCTATGCTTGTATCTTCTTCTATCACATCATTCCCACAAATAAGAGAGATATGAGGGGGTCTGGAATTAAGTCGCGTGTCAAAATCTTCACTCTCTTACACTAAGAGACTCACATAACTAGGAAATATATTGAATGAATGACTAACATTCTTATTAACCAACACTTTCTTTGCAAACTTGGAAAAGAAAAATACTAACATTTGTGAAAAGTAATCTATACAAACTTAATGACCTAGAATAAGATATGTAAATGCAATTTTCGGATTCGAAACAAGGTAATTTAATGATTACACTATGCAACAATCTAAAAATGAAATGTTGTAAATGTAAATTTGAAATTAAGCAATGCACGAAATGAACCGAATTAAGCTAGATCTAATGAAATGAATGAAACAAAAACTTGACAAATTGAAATAGTTATCTAACAACAACAAATAGAAACACATAAAAGATGTTTTTAATGTTGTAAATGGCAGTTTTAGGTCTGATCTGGGACTAAATCGCCTAGATGGATGAATGAGTCCTAGTTAGGATTTCTAAAAGGTTTAGATGCTGAAAAATAGACAACTCAAGATTCCTAGAAATCAAGAAAAATCACATGTACAAGGAATAACTCACCTAGAGGGGAAAATGAGTCCTAGATTAGGGTTTTTACACCAAATTCAACAAATTTTGAGTTCATTCTAAGGTTTCTAACTTGTATGTTGACCTAATTGTTTTCAATTGCATAATTTTAGTAAAATTGAATGATTTGAGATGCAAATATGCAACCTATATGCACTTTTCACTAATGCAAAGTTCAAAAGCCCTAATTACAAATTAACTAATGCAAGATCTAATGCAAAGCTAATGTAAGCTAGATCTATGGATTTGAATGCTTGAACTTGGATCACAAATGCTACATCAGCATATTAGCTCACAAACACACACAATGCATGAAGACCTTGAAATGATGCTTGAATCTTGAATTGATTCTCCAAAATTCTTCATAATCAGCTCTTGAATGCTCTCGAGTGCTTGAAAATATCTCTTGAAAGCTCTAGATCTAGGTGAAACTCTCTTGCTTGAAGATTCTTAGGTTTCTTAGCTTAAATAATGATTTGAAACCTTAGTTATATAGGCATTCCATCTAATTTATCATTTATTAGATCCCAAATGTTGACATTCACAAATTTTGAATTGAAAACCTTGATTTCTTGCTCAAAACCCTAAAAAGCCCCCAAATGGGACTCATACTCCCAAGGTGGTGTATGGGTCCCACCTTAGCTTTTCGGGCTGAGGAAATGTCAAGGGGGTTATAATATTAAGTGCTTTTATTGATTTTTTCAAGATTTCAATTGAAATACTCCTTGGGATGCATAATAAAGGGTCTTAGGTGCCTATTAATGATGATTTGAAGGCCATGAATGCAATAGGGCCCAAAACTTAGTTTGAATATGTAAATAAATACACTTTACAACACTAAATTAAGGAAAAATTAGGTCCATTTAGTTTAAAAGGGTCCTAAAATCAATGTGAATGTGTAAAACACATTACAACATTGAATCAAGGCAACAATAGGCTCAGTTTAATATTAATTATTCCCAAATTAAGTGAGAAAAAGGGATACTTTTTGCTACACTACATAACTTAATAACAGCCACAAGATGACTAATTTGATATGGTATTCCTTCATGTGTCACATGTTTGTATTTTGAGGGAGAGGAGAATGGAGTCTCGCATTGCAGATCTGTGATAATGATGATGAAGGACATGCGATCCCCATCCAATGATGGAAACATGTATGGGATGTGAACTGTGAGCATGCAATCTTTGTCACCTTTAGAAATCATTTTTTTTGGAAGGTGTTAACAATTTTGTAGGGTTCAATGGATAGAGTACCAAAACAGTTATTAGATTTCCTAAGGCGTGTGGAAAGGAGGCCTGAGCTGAGTATGAAGCATAATTGGAGAGATTTCTATCTCCATTTTGACTGCATAGTGTTGACAATTTATTGATTCCCTGTAGGACCCCATGTCCTACCAAGATATGTGCCTTCAAGAATTGGATTTTTGGAGGTTATATGGAAATTGATTTGGGAGGACAAAAGAAAGATTCTTTCTTCCCATATTTGATAGTTTTTTTCTTATTTTAGAATGAATAGGGAAGGTTTTGATAAATTGTATCCTAATTTTAAAGCATATAAAATGGCTCAAGAGATAGTAAGAAAAATTTATCTCGAGGGATTCATCCACAACCTTAAGACAAGTATTAGGAGGTCACAATATGTTCATCAAACATACTTCAACGAAGATGTCCTCAAAAACTGCCTTGATGATAAAGAAATTAATGAAAGGAAGGTAAAGTGGATAAAATTTAAGAAGGAAGAGGGTGCCAAAAAGAAGAAGAATGCCAATTATCAGGGAGCAAGTATGTAGAAATTACTAACCCAATTTCAATAATTCAAACAGTTTTGCCAAATATATACAGGATAATTAGGGAAGCCCTTGCTATTGAGGAAAGGGCAACAGATAAATCTCTTTCCATTGAAGAGAGGCCTTCATATCAGCCTCCTAATGTTAACCCATTTATTTATTCTTTCAAAAAAAGGCCTACGGTAATAACAATAAGGGAGAAAACTCAGCAATCTCCTCCACAGGCACAATTGCCTCCATCTCTTCCACCTTCACAATAGGCACCCCCATCTCCATCTGATGTAATTATTCGTGATTCCCCTCCAAGTGAACCATCTCCAAAAATAAGGATAACTAACAAGTCACCACTTGTAGATTATCTTATTTCCCTTTAAGAAGATGGTGATATAGAAATAACCAATGAAGATGTAACTAGGGAAATGCCTTCCCCACAGAGGGACCATGATGTAAGGGAACCCAAAAATAGGATGACTATGAATATCTTGGGGGGAAGAAACAATACGAATGATATCATGGATCTAGCTTGCAAATATTTTATGGATGATGATCAGTTTGTGAAAAAACTCAAGAATTTGTTGATTTTGTCTTGAGGATTAAAAGAGATGAATGCATCACAAGGCTTGAGGAAGAAAATGCTAAGGTCCCAAGAGATAAGTATGATGAATTAGTTCAAAAGATAATAATAAAGATGAGGGTCAATTCCAAAAACATTACCCCAAAAGAAGGAAGGAGAATGATTAGAGAAAGTGGAATTTTTTTGCTCGTGAATGGGATATAGTCTCTGCCATTGCCTTCAACAAAATTAGAAGGAAAGATCAATAAATCTTCTCCTCTGAGGATGAGGTTGTTGTAACTTTTTCAGGTTCAGGGTTCAACCCTAGGTGGGAGATCCTTAACATTTGGGCCCTTTCTTCAAATACAAATAAACCACTTATTTCTAAGCCATCCCAATATATCAAAGATAGCTTGATAGTAAAAAGAGTTTCAGATACTTTTGTTGTGGAGGATGCAACATTGGTAGTTGACACTACCAAATTCAATAGGGCTACTACAGAGGCCCTCCAGGCCAAGTATGACAAGTTTTTGCAAGAGAATAGCCTTAAATCAAGAATATAACAGATTAAGGGTGATGGAGATACAATTCAAGCAACAACAAGAAGTAGCAATAACACCTTCTCCATCAACTACATCAGTAGTAAGATCAATTGACATGGTGGCTAGTTCTTCATCAACTCTACCATCATCAGGTTTCAAAAAGGAGAATGAAGATCTTAAAGAGAATAGTAGTGCCTTGGAAGAAATGTTGGTAAGTTTTCAGGATGACAAACATGATAACAATTATCAAGTTGTTTCAAATGTCTTGTGACATTTAATGTCTAGGGTGATGAGAAAGGTGGAGAGCGTTCATAAGGATTACTCTCAACTTATCATAGCAGTAAATAGAATAAGGAAGAATAAAATCTCTGCAAGGAATGTACAATGGATCGGCCAATGAGCCCAATGCACCTAAGGGCATAATACTTGCTTACAAAATGGCAATGACAACAGGAGAAATGCATGACTTTATGGACCATCTAATGGAGAAATCAAGAGAAAGGATTAAAGAATTTGATAACAATGATATCAGGATTATTCCTAACATCAAAAAGGAGAATGAGGAAGTTAAGGCTCATTTTATATGACAGTCCCAATTTGAAGCCATTAATCCAACACTAGCTTTCTTCATTTGTGATGGAAATAAAATTGATATTGATGTAACTAAGGGTAAATTTTAGATTAGATTCAATCAATAAAGCATATAAAATAAACCCAAAGCAATTACAAAACACAATGGAAGTTAAAACAAAGAACGATTATACCTGTAAACCACCGAGTCTTCCATGCTTCACTTTTGTAACACCTTCTAGCTTGTTGGTTGACATGTTGCCCTCAGATCGAACATGCGAGCAATCTGCAAATAAATGTCTAAGTCCTACACCAAGCTTTGAAGGATTTGATCAAAGTCTAAATTCCTAATGCCTAAATGCCTATGACAATATAATTGAAATGTCTATGCCTAAATATGCCAAGACTAAATGAAGTAAGATGACAATTGCTGCAATGTCTGTAGAATCTCTATGCATCTAATGTCTAAAATATTGTCTAATGCGAAAATGAGAGGAAAATGGCATTTTATAGAAAATGCCATTTTGAACAGACGGATGAGATTGAGAGATTGAGGAAATTCCCTAGAATCAATAGTTAAGATTCGAAATGGCAACTCTCATTTAGGGTTAGGGAAAAATTCCCAAATGTGTGAATAAGATTTAATTAAATAAATTAAATCAAGAATAAATGTGACAGTTGAGATGGAATTAGCAAAAATCAAAAGACAAGAAGATGGGATTTTAGAAAATCAGTAATTTTAGAAATTACTTGATTTGTAGAAGAATATTTCCATTTTGAATTAAATTAATTCAAATTTTGGATTTTGTGAGATAAGGAGGAATTGATTTTTGAAATTAATTACTAAAAGAAGAATCAGTTAACTATGTGAGATATTTTTAAATAAATTGCTTTATTTAAAAATAAAGAAGTGTCACATACAACAATTAAATAATTAAAAATAATTATTTAATTTAGAAGAAGTGGTTAATTAATTAAATAAATTAGCAAATCTATTTAATTAAAATAAAGGATTTAGGAATTAGTGACATATTGAATAAATATATTAAAATATATTTATTTGATAATCAGGAGGACATTAATGACAAAGATTAATTAAATAAAATGAAAACTTTATTTAATTATGAGTTGACTTTAGATAATTAGTGACACATTAAATAAATATGATTTATTTATTTAATAATCAGGAAGAATAGAAGACCATGAATTAATTAAATAATTGTGAATTATTTAATTAATAGTTGAAGATGGGTTAGGAACATAATTAAAGTGTCATAATTATGCTAGGACGAAAAGTGGTAAAATGAAGCTTGCAGGCCTAGGTCATTTTTAAGTGTCTACATTTTGCCCCTCTTTGTCATAATGTAGCATGTTGCATTGTGACAAAGAAGATAAGTCACAAATATGCCCCAGTGCAAAATAAGATGAGGAAGAATGACGAGGAGGGTTACGGTATGCCCCCTCGAGAGAATAGATAGGTTCCAAGAACATGGGTGTGCTCTCGAAATGAATGAGAAGACTAGAATATGAAGAGACAAAGAAATGTTAGTGCAAAAGATATGGATGATGATATGGATGCGATGCCTATATGAGATGAGCGAGAGAAGATGGCAAGACAAAAGGAGATGTATGTTAGTTCCTAGACCAAATCCTTCAAAGCCTGACCATAAGACTTTAATATTTATTGCTCTTAATCATCATTGGGCGGTAAAAATGACACAAATGGGCAAAAAACACCATGATGTGACATAGACCAAGGTGTGCAAGGTCATCCACTTGAAAAATAGACAGTCATAGACAAGGAATATCCTAACTCATACTAAGGGCGAAGTTTCCCCAGTCTTTTTGTCAAGACAATCCACAGACAACAGTCAAAGAAAATAAAATAGTTCAGGAGACATCATCGCACCTCTAAATCCTTCATGGGACATCCTCGAGGTAGCTAGTAACATGACCAAAAAGACAAGACAGTAAAAATATAAGACAAAATAGCCAAGATAGTCAAAAGATAAGACAAGATAGACTAGAAAGATTAATAGCCATTTAATTTTGTTTGCCAATATTTGTTTGCCAAAGATTGATTTCTTGTCAGTTTGACAGTTTTGACAGTTTAAGAGCTTTGCCAATTTGACGGTGTTGACGGTGTTGACGAGGCCTATTGTCAAGAAGGACACATCTTGAAAAGGAAAAGGACATTTTGACGAGGTCTAACTCCAAGAAGGACACATCTTGAAGAGGACCAAAGAGTGACGAGACTGACATTGTTTTGACTAATATGTTTTGGCAAGTTGACTGATGTTGACTGTATGATTGACTGGACTGTGCTGTCTAATTTTAACCGATTTTGGCATTGGCGTTTCGAATGACTATCTCGTGTCTGAGTTTGACTATGTCTGACTTATTTGACCGATGTGACGATTGTGACAAATGCCATAATTTTATTTGGACCAACCTAAAAGGACTAACCTAATGTCTCGGGGACTCATCGATTGATGGCCTTGCCTACGTAGCAAATGTGCAGAGACAACATAGTTCGACAATGACATGGACTGACTGACATGACTGACTCTAACTCCATTTTTAGGATTTTGACATTGATTTGGATGTTTTTTGTGTTTTTCTTTAGGACGTTTTACAATTTTTAGGTCTTTCTTCAAGACATTTTATGATGTTTTTGGTCTTTCTTCAAGACATTTTATGATTTTTTTTGTCATTTTTTTAGGATTTTTTGCCATGTTTTTGTCTTTTTGAATGGTTTAAGAGGATTATGACAAATGCATGTGACTAATTCCTACACATGAGAATCCAAGGACAAACATGATTGTGCCCCTAGTCAATCTAAATACCAATTGACAGGTGATGACAACGTTGTTTGACATGGGAAGGACACATCCCAAAACAACGTGAGGACGATGATGATAATGTGATGAAAGTATGGAGGTCTATAGCCGGGCCATGAACAAAGTCGAGTAATGTTTTGGATAATGTGCTTGTATGGATTCGACTCGTTGCATTTGGAATGACTTGGTTAAGACTAAATGGGATGATGGAGTATCCTTAGACCATTTGACAAGGGAAAGCCAAGATAGGTGACAAGCATGAAAGGATGAGAGGTGGCCTTGGTAAAGCACGGGAGACATGAGACTAAGGGAATTTTCATATGAATTTCAAGGACTATCACATAATGATAATGAGGTTTTGAAAGTAATGACATGACATTTCATGAATAGTGTATGACCAAAGGATAGACATGTCAAGAGTTTTCCCAAAGCATGATTTATGTGTGCCAGTTTTATGTCAAGACCAAGGTAGGTGGGAAAAATGTGTGGAAATGATAGGGCTTAGATGGACATAAATGTCATGAGGAAGGTATGGAAAATGAAACGACTTGCCCCCAAGTGTAAAAGTCCACATAGACGAGTTATTTTACACATGACGCCTATTTTCCAGGTTTTCACCATTGCATGAAATTTTTCTCTTTACTATTTTCTTGACTTTTTTATTTTTTTGGTGTCACCAAGACGCCTGTTTTCCAGGTTTTCATCAGGGTGACGATTTTTTGTTTTTTGATTTTTGATTTTTGATTTTGCGGATAGCCTGGATGCTTTAGATGACCACTGACTGTTCTGAATCCACTGACGTTGTCAATGTAGAGACTGGTGCCATGATATGCTAATAATGACCTTGCTGAAGGAGTTGTCTTGTCAGGATCGTAGCGCTTGTATACAACTGATTGATGTCATTGTGATCCTTTCTGATACTAGAGTTGGTCTTATCAAAATACGCACATCGCAATAGAGTGCCATGAGATTCCTTGTGGTAAAGAGTTGTTGCCAAGATGTGACAGATTTGTGATGTGGGATCATTGGACTTTAGATGAATGTAGGGTTATGATGAATGATGGTAGACGTGGAAAGATTGTTTGGAAGTTTGGATGAATGACTTTTTATTTTCCAAACTTGGTATGGTGTATGACGGATTTTGGAGGGATGGTGTTTGGAACCAACACTTTTATATGCCTTGATTGATGACCATTTTGAAGGAGGTGGACATGTGTTATATGTGGGAGTCCTCTTGTCTTGTGGCTCCACATTGTGATTGACTTTTGTATTTGACTTGGTGTCTTTGTTTGATCCATCTTTCTTTGGCATCCATTTTAATTTCATTTGTCCACTTGTCCTTTTGTTTGATTCAATGGCCTTTGACATTTGATTTTGATCTTTTGACTTGTAAGACTTTTTTCTTTGTTGGTTCCAAAGGGAAGGTTTATTTATGATGGAATGACGGTTCGTGGTGTGGGTGGAAGGGGTGTTGGCAGCAATCTTATGACAAGGATTTCTCATGGACTCCATTTTGACATTTTTATCTTTCAAGGTTTCCTCCAATATCGAGGAAGTACCACTAACATCTTTTGATTTGTTGTCTGAGGAATAGCCAAGAACTTGATGTTTGTAATTTACCTAAAGTTGTATTGGTTCTAGAATGCCTTGCTCGTGTATGCCTAGTCCTTTTCCTTGATATTGCATGTTTTGACAGATTCTATTTGCGATGGGGTATTTATTGTTTTGAAAGCAAGATGCTAACCCATCCTTGTGTATGTGGATACTGTCACTTGTAATATTTTTGTCTGCAAGAAATCCTGCTCTGACAAAGATAGATGACCCTAGTTGATAAAATGTCTTAGCTTCATTGTCATGTTGGACATATTCCTGACTGATATCTTTGGTCTGATCGTGTGACATGTCAAGTTCAGTAGATTCTGTTGGTGCTTCCAAGGCAATGTCAAAGCCATTATTATGTTTAGTGTCATAAAGTCCAATGATTTTAGCTATAACTTGATCATATGCAAGCATGTCCCTAGTGGAAGATTCTTGTTCTGGAGGAATATCATCTATGTGTCCCATGGAGGCAAGTGTCTCATCGTGGGAAGTGTCAATAGTCGAGGCCTTTAGAAGGTCAGAAAGTGTTTGATCATGAATGGCGTAAAGGTCAAGGAGTGGATCATTTTGGACTTCTTGGTCAATGGTAGGGTCTTAGTCGAAGATGGGGTTGTCGTAGATGATGTAATCATAAATGGAATTTTTGTTAAGGATAGGTGTGTTTTGGATGTCATGATTATTTTGAAGGACATCTTGAATGAACTTTGAGATAGGGTCATGGGATGGACTACCTTGTTCTTGACATGAGGGTGACATTATAAGGTTATGCTTTGGACTTTCATTTTGACATGTATCCTCAAGTTTATTAAATGGGATTTGACTTTGGACTATGATAGAATTTTCATGACTAGATGTGGCTTGTGAGGGGGTGACCTGAAAATTATTAATGAATGACGGACTAGGATAGGATGTGGGGACTTGGACTAGACTATTATGTGAAGGACTAGGATATGACATGGAGTTTTGGACCGGATATGACATGGAGTCTTGGACTGGATTAAGATGTGGCGGCATAGGATGTGACATGGAGACTTCGACTATATTAGTCGGTAGTGACATAGGATATGACATAGGGACTTGGACTGGATTGGAGTAAGGTTGACTAAAATGGGACATGGAGACTTGGGTTGAATCGATATGGTGTGATGTGGGGATGTGACATGTGTTGGTAGATAGTTGATAAGGCATGTAGACTTGGATGGGATTGATAGGTGAAGGGTCAGAATATGACGTGGAGGTTTGGAATGGACTAGCGGATAGTTGGCTTCCCTTGTCAAGGTTAGGATAAGGGTGATAAGTGGACGTTTGTTGTGAATTATTGGTAGGATTTATGTCAAGTGACTGTTGATGGTGAGGGTATACGGATGGAGGTGGCAAAGTATTTATGTCAAAGCCTTGTGGTAACTTAGCCCCTTGGTCCAAAAGCATGGCTAGATACCTTTGAGGGTCGCATAAGATTGAGTTTTCTACGAAGGAGACTATATCAAGATTTTGCGTTGCAGCTTCTAAGTCTTTGACATAGACTCGTCCATTTTGGTCTTTTTTTATTAATGGCTCAAAAATGTTTTGTGATGAAGATGGCATGTTCGTGGAAGATTACATGTTCATGTTGTGAAATGGGTCAAAAAAGGTCCAATGTTTGACTTGGTTGTTTCTAGATGTTTGACTGTTGTTTGATTTGTTTCAGTATCTAGAAAACACTTGCAAGCATGATATTTTGACTGTAAGCAAGCACACATCAGATAAGTACAATCCTAGGTTAGGCCAGGACAATATTCACTAGATTCCACGTGGATTTCTCCAACCGCATATCTGTAGCGTGTGAATTTAGAAGCTTAGCTGCACGGGCTCCCCCTTACAGTGCACTCTCTTCTCAAGCCAACCAAGCTTCCAACCCCCATGAAACTCCCATGGCAGATTGATCACCTCTACTACAAACTGCAAAAGTGTGGATGCCTTCACACCGGCCGGTGTTGCGCTAGCAAATAGAATATTTTTGGCTTACTACACAAAGGTGTTTAGTTCGGGACCCCCATTCGAGTGGCCATACATGGGGCAAGAGATTAATCACTAATAAGGTGGCACTCTAGCCTAAAGAGGTTAATCTCAACAGGGTTTAAGGGAATACAACTCTGTCCGTATGACACATCCACACTCGCAATCTTAGGTTTTCCCTTAAGATTTACATTTATATACCGGTCGGGGGTAGCTTGGCTTTAGCTCCGTTGCCGGTTTGATTCGCGTTGGGGTGATGAAATCCCCAGGCAGGCCCAATTTCTAGAGTTGGTAACCATTTCTCTTACACCCAAGATCGCCCGAAAGCACAAGGGGAGAGGATACTCCGATATACCAAATCGTTAGGTAAAAACAGATAAAAACGGGTCTATTTTTCTGATCACCAAGTTTTCACAAGGTGAGAGCATACTCCCCTACCATTTTAGAAACACATTCAGACATAGAAAATAGAGGTTCGTTTTAATTGCACCAAAATAAAATGTGTTACACTACTAAAAATGCAAGCACATTGTTTTGATGTTTGGCCTTTAACAATCGAACCTGCAATACCACACATTAGTAGTTTGATAATGATCTTCAACTATCGATCTACAAAAATAGTTAGATGCGTCATTTTTTTTCACTTGATCCAATGTGTCATTTGAATTGTTTATTTTCTGCACATGCGCAAAACCAACAACAAACCCTAACAAGATAATTGATCACTACTATTAGAGGGTTAGCTAGTCACAACAAATCTGATTTTTAGAAATTTTATTGATAGTAAAATGAAAAATACATAGAATAAATCCTGTCTAAAATCTCAAGAGGTTTCCAAAAAAATAAATAAATCAGAAAAATTTGCTGTTTTGCACTTGAAATTATTTTTTTATGAAAAATCATAAAAAAATTATAAAAAATATAAAACAGCTCTAAAAATTATGATTTTTTTACTAGAGTCGTCTGATGTCATCTCCAATCTGCAAAAAACAATTTGTTATTAGATCTACAACTGTGAGTGAGATATAAGCAAATCTTTTTTAAACCTAGATTTTAAAAGATCTATTTTTTGACTAATAATCGTGCATCCAAATTTAAAATATAAAGAACAGACCCATGTTAAAATTTAAAGAGCTTTCTAGAAATGTAAACATATTTTAAAAATTCGATTATTTTCTCTCAAAATTAATTTTTTATTAAAAACAGAAAAATAATTATAAAAAATTAAAAACAAATCTAAAAAAGTCTGATTTTTGGAAAAAAAGTGTGTGATGTTGTCCCCAAGCTGCAAAAAACATTTTGTGAGAAAATACATAGCCGTTTAAAAGTTATGGTCAAATATTTGGGAACTAGGGCTTTATCCAAAATGATGCCAAACCTGCAACAAAAAGCAAACAAGCCCTGCAACAAGAAGAAACCAACTCCAAAAATTCCTCTTTATTTGTCTAAATATGTCGGGTTCACCAATGTAACTAAGGGTAAATTTTGGATTAGATTCAATCAATAAAGCATATAAAATAAACCCAAAGCAATTACAAAACACAATGGAAGTTAAAACAAAGAACGATTATACCTGTAAACCACCGAGTCTTTCATGCTTCACTTTTGTAACACCTTCTAGCTTGCTGGTTGACATGTTGCCAAGATAAATCTTCAACAAGATAAGTAGTTTATTTCATTTACACACTGTCACTTCATTCTCCTTTTGATTCATTGCATAAATTGGCCTGCAATTATTTTAGTCTACTATAGAATAGTTCGATTACAGTGTTTAAAAGGGTATCTATGTAGCTCATACATATTGGTCTTTAATAAATAATTCCATCATGATTGTTGAAATAGCTGCAAATCTAACTTACAATAATCAGGAGAAACCTTGTAATGGTCTTTAGACTAAATTATGATGAAGCAACCATGATAGACCTTTCTCCCATCTCATTACAATACTTTCTTTAATTGTTGAACAAGTCTGGAGAAATGTGATGTAGAATTTTTATGTGTCCAATATTTTGATATTTATGTCAAGGGATAAGAAAAATATTATAGCATATATGAATAAGGAAATTCATATTTTCACTCAAATAAATTTGGGAACACTTGATATCCTAGTGTTTCTTAACACTAAAATGCAAATACGTGTGTAAACCAAGAAGAAATTATATGGTGTTAAACCACAAAATTATATAGGTCATTGCTCCTTAAAAATGATGCTATCATATATAAATTGAGCATTAATAAATCAAATAATGTAATTGAATTTTCATCATATTGTCCAAAATATGTAATAATTAAACTAGGGCTTTCTACAATTACTTAATAATAAAAGTAGAGGGTAGGGACACTTAAATAAAAATAGTCATTTTGAGTATTTGAGTAACCTAAACTCATTTCCATAAAATATATTAAATAAAAATACACCATGATCTATGTCATATGATTATGTAGCTCTCTTCTAGGGAGATTTAAGAGGTTAGGATGAGCTATGTTATATAATTATATCATCATGGTTATAATCAACAATATGATCTATTATCAATTACTTAATCATAAGACTTGTTGCCTTCAATATCTTTAGGAGTGTGATAGAAGTATGTGTGTTTCTAAAATCAATATAAACAAAATCAAAGGTTGAGTATTACTACTAATTATATTAATGATTATACTTTATCATATGATAATCCACTTGCTATAGGATTGTCAATTTCCTTAAGTACGGCCCCATCATTGATCATTCTTAAATCCAATTCATGATTAGGGTGTACGTATCTTGATGCTCAAATGATTTTGTTTATGTGGCCTTGTTGATAGGATTATGTCTATCAACCTATTAAGTATGAGAACCTTGATATGGGAATTAGCATATGGATAAAGGAAGGATATTAGAGTTGTAGTGAATTGTAATATGGTTGCATTCTAAATGGAAGGTAACTATTATTTAATTTGAATGTACCGACGATATTAAGTTAAGAGATAAAACTATGAGATCATGTGATCCAACATCTCTTGAGACCTTACTATTGACCATCATGGTCATACTTAGTATAAATAAATTACCCAATATATGAACTAAGAGTATTACAAGAATGTGGGGTTACACCATAAGTAAAAGGAATTTAGAAGATCAAGAATATTATTAATGGGATTATGTTTTCATATAATTGTCTAATGGATATAGTATTAACAACTTTCTTAAGTAGCATTTGGGAAATGATTATAACTTAAAACAAGTTTATAAATATTATTGGATATCCTTCAAGAGATATCTATTGACCCCTTGAGTACAAGAACATCAATATTGAATCTAATACGTAAATTTTAAATGGAAGTGCTTTCCTATGGGTTGGTGAGAACTAAGGTGATTTCATGTTGAGTAATAAGCCTAGCCCATATGTTGATAAGACGAACTCGAGGACATTCAAGTTGGATTATGAATAATAATGGGTCTAGCTTAATTCAAGACCTTGATATTCGTAAGAAGTGTCATAGTATGGGTTGTTAAATCCCATACTTATTATCTTCTCCTAACTATTGTTAAGAATTACTAATGGAAGATAAAAATTATCAAAACCTTGATTGTGGGGAACTTGTGTGTATGCATCCCTTGAGAGACTACAAGGAGAACTACGGATGACTTTGATCTGTTTGGAAGCATGTACATAGGTGGTCCTTGTGCGAAGGATGCCTCTATGATGTCAAGTCCAAAGGGGGGGTTCAAGGGGATAACTCCAAGGGTTTTTTGGAATGGGAAGTCAATTTTATTGTTATTCTAGCGATCACAAATAGTCAACATTGATATCTAGCTAGTGCTTTAGGTATGGGTCCAACCCGACTGAAGGCCTACTATATAACTGAAGGTTGATGTGATGAGGGTCCTAGAGGGGTTGTTGTAGTCCCCCAGGATGTCGAATGGCATTCACGTTGAAGGTTTTCTTGGCGAAGCCAAAAAAAAATTTGGGGCTCTCTATTTTTGGTAGTTTTGACAAATGTTTGATATGTAGTTGTATGAGTTGCACTTTCTATTTTTGGATAGTTTTGTTTGACAAGGACTCTACAACTCAAATTTCTTATACTCTGTTGAAGTCATGTTTTCTATAAATTTTTAGAAGATTCTTGTAATTATGAATTTCTTGAGAAATAAAATACGAAATATCTTTGCCTATGGTTTTTCCTGGTGTAATTTTACCACGTTTTCCACATAAATTTTGTGTTAAATTTGTGCTTATTGTTTTTCTCTATTATTCTACACTATAATTTTCTTACAATTTCTATTAGATCCAGGTTGTTTGTGTGGATGTTTTGTTTTTAAGAAGTAAACAATGAAATGATGCACGGTTACTAGATTTGAGGTGCAAAATTTTGATGGTTTTAATTTTGCTTTATGGAAGCTAAAGATTCAAGCTTTATTCATGAAGGATGGATGTGCCCTAGCCCTCAAGGGGTAGAATCAAAACTTGCATCCATGATAGAGGTAGATTGGAATGAAATTGATAGCATGGCCAGAGCAATAATCCAATTATCTCTACTAGATTTAGTGCTATTCAATATTATAGAGGAGAAAACTACACATGACCTGTGGACTGAGCTCAAAAACTTGTATGAGACAAAGTCATTGAAAAATTAATTTTTGTTACACAGGCAGTTGTATAATTTGAGAATGCATGACAATTCATCTGCCATAGATCATCTGAATGATTTCAACACACTGACAAGCAAGTTGGCTTCAGTGGGGGTGAAAATTGAAGAAGAGGATAAGGCAACAATTTCATTGTATGCATTGCCGAAAACTTGGGATCAACTAGTTATGGCTACTAGTAACTTAGCTCCAAGTGGGAAATTGGTCTTTGAAGATGTGGAGGCTGCTATAATTTCTGAAGATTCAAGTTTGAATACATATCAAGGATCTTCTTCTAATGAAGCCCTAATTGGAAGAGGTGGAACTCAAGAAAGAGGAAATACTAAGTTGGATAAACCAGGTCCAAATCCAAGGGGAAAAAAAGAGTAAAATGTTGGAACTGTGGAAAAAATGGACATTTCAAAAAGGATTGTAGTCTTCCTAAAGCAAGAAAAGAAAATTCTACTTCACAGACATCTAAGGAAAACACAACAGAAGTTCAAACACAATTGGAAGACAGAGAGGTATTAACTGCTAGCCTAAGAGGCTCTTTACTTTATGTTTGGATTCTAAATTTTACTGCCTCGTTTCACATGATTCCACACAAAAAATGGTTTTCTTCTTATCGGTCATGTGATGGAGGTATGGTTTACATGGGAAATGACAACCCCTGTGAAGCTATTGGTGAAGGTGACATAAGAATCAAGATGTTTGATGGAATCGTAAGGACTATTCGGCATGTCAGATATGTGCCAGGATTAAAGAAAAACATGTTGTCACTTGAAGTTTTCGATGAACAAGGTTTCCAATTTAGTGGTGAAAAAAAATTCTCAAGGTAACAAAGGGTGTGTTAGTTGTCCTAAAGGGAGAAAAAGTAGGCAATCAGGTTGGTTGGGGAAAATAGTAGTGAAGAATCTGGAGTTGCATCTGATGTAGAAACGCACTTAGTATCAACCTAGCATCAATGTCTAGGCCATATGAATGAACATGGTCTCAAGGTTCTACTAGATAGAAATATTCTCCTAGGTGCCAAATGTAAAGATTTAAATTTTTGTGAAAATTGTTCTTTGGAAAACATAATAGACTGAGTTTTTCTAGAAGTAATACCAGAAGTAAAGATGTTTTAGAATTAATTCATTTAGATACTTGGGAAGCTCCTATTACATCTATTGGGTGTTCATCATATTTTGTTTCATTTATAAATGATTATTCTCATAAGGTGTGGATTTATCTTCTAGAGAAGAAGTTTGAAGTGTTTTTTTATTTTAAGAAGTTTAAAGCTCGAGTAGAGAATTAGAAGGGTAAGACTATAAAATCTCTGAGAATGGACAATGAAGGAGAATTTTATTTAGGAGAGTTTAACCAGTTTTGTAGTGATTTTGGTATTGCAAGGCAATTGATGGTTGCTAGGAAACCATGACAAAAAATTTTATTAAATGCATGAATCATACAATTATGGAGCAAGCCAGATGTATGCTAAGCACTACTAGTTTAGAGTAGAAATTTTGGGCAGAGGCTATTTCTATAGCCTATCTCTTGATCAATAGATAACCCACTAAAACTCTTGAAATAAAATCCCTGAAGAAGTATAGACAGGTAAACCTTTTGATTATTCCTTTCTTCGTGTCTTTAGTTTCGATGCTTATGTCATATTCCTAAAGAGAATAAAAATAAGTTGGATGTGAAGTCAACAAAGTGCATTTTTCTTGGTTATGTAGAAGGTACAGAGGGGTATAGATTGGGGTATATTGCTGCCCATGCAAGGTTATAGTTAGTTGAGATGTTTATTTTAATAAAAAATCAATGTAATGAGGTAAAGAACAAAAAATTACAAAAGTTATTCCAGTTGAGGTGGAAAGTTATGATGATAATCTGTAGGTACTGGATAAAAAATAGCAAGGTGAACAACAACCAAATATGCCACAGGGTGATATATTAGCCCTTGTCAGGAGATCCACTAGAGTATCCAAAGCACCTAAAAGGTACTCTCCTACTTGTAATTCTTCTTGTGCATTACTAACTAATGTTGGTAAAACTAGTTCATATCAAGAGGCTTGTGAATCTAAATGTGCAAGCAAGTGGAGATTTTCCATGGATGAGGAGATGTAAGCTCTTCATAAGATCAAGACATGGGAGCTTGTACCATTTCCTAATGGGCGAAAGATATTGGGAACAAGTGGGTCTTCAAATTGAAAGGGGACATAAATGATAATTTGGAGAGGTATAAAGCTCGATTGGTGGCCAAGGGTTATGCACAAAAGTCTAGTATTGATTTTGATGAATTTTTCACCTGTTGTACGGTTAAGTACTATTCGAGTTGTTTTAGCTCTAGTTGCTAGTCTTGATTTGGAGTTAGAATAGTTAGATGTAAAAATGGCCTTCTTGCATAGTGATCTCTCAAAGGAGATTTATATGTAGCAACCAAAATTTTTTGAGGAAAGATACAAGGAGAATCTTGTTTGTAGGTTGATAAAATTGCTATATGGTTTAGAATGGGTGTCAAGGTGTAAGTACAAGTGGTTTGATTCCTTCATGATGAGTTTGGGTTTTAGCAGATGTGAGGTTGATCATTGTGCCTATTTTCAAAGGTATGATGATAATAATATTATTATTTTTCTTATGTATGTTGATGATATGTTTTGATTATATGGGAAAAATAGGTTTTGACTAGACCCAAAACCTATTTACAAGTAGGTTTTGACGAGACCTGAAACTTGAACAAGGATAATCATACTACCAAAAGAAAGCAATAAACAACCACCAGTGAAACAAAAACAAAATTTCAAAGGATCAACAAGAAAAACCAAGCTACAAAAAATGGTTTTGAAAGGGACCGAAAACCCAATAAAACAAAGTTTTTATAGAGACCTTGAACCCAAGGGTTTTGAAGGGACCTTAAACACTTTACTACAAGGTTTTGGAAGGGACCTTGAACCCTTAGGCATCACCTACATCAACCAAGAAACAAAAAACCAATCGCTTAGGTAGACAAAAGAACTGTCTGAGACAACCAGGCAACCATCGGCCTATGACAGCCAGATTGCAACATAAAACTTAGCATCAACACTCACCCAACTCTCCAGACCACTAGCTAAAACAACCAGGTCACAGAAAACCAAATGATCAAAAGAAACAAATCCCATCAACACCCCCTCTCCACCTCTATAGGAGAAGTCACCATGGAAACCCAAGCTGCCACTACAAAGGAAATCCAACCAATCTGCATTCCACCTCCATAGGAATGGCCTCCTCTTGAATATAAGTTGCACTGGAGAAAACTCACAAAAGAAGTAAGAACAAACAACCACACCAACAACAACCATATCCACCTAAAAATATGAGGTATCCACCTCCATAGGAGACACCAACTACAGGAGAGAAGAAAGCCAACACTCTAGCAAAAAGATTTAACATAGTAACCAAGGGAAATAGAAACATAAAGATCTACAAGATAAACAAAGTAAGAAGCCATGTCAAATCCAAACCAAGGGTGGAAACAAAAACCTTAAAATACTATGAAAGAAGAGAAACCACCAAATTAAACAACTCATTATCCACCTCAAAAGAGAAAAACCCAGCAAAAGAAAGGGCAGACAAGACTCCTATAGGCACAAAGAACAATTGGGACAATAGAAAAATTAGCCAACAACTTCAAAAAAAAAACCAGAGCAGCAAAAACACCAATCTACACCATGAACACTCGGGACAAGAAAGAACAATGCCCAGCCAAAAAGACAAACTCTGGGAAAATCACAGACAACAAGAGAGGCACCAAAGTATAAGAAGCAATGAAACCTTTGAGGGTAAAAGGATAGAGGAAAAAGGAGACACCTTCAACCACAAGGCTAAAAACCAAAACAGAAAGGAGGGAAAACCACCACTCCAAAATGGTCTCACTAGTAGATAAAGCAATAAGCACAAACCTCTTGAGATAGATTTGTTGTGAATCAGCCCCAACGAAGAAAGAAACCATCCCAATCAACACTCTAAATTAGAAACCCCAAAGAACAAGAATCCACCCATAGAAACACAGGAAAGGAATCCCAAAAAACCAGGAAAAACACCCATACTATAGAAAAAAAAAAAAAAACACATTTAATCACAAGCAGGGACAAAAAATAAGAAACAAAGAAGCAGAGAAACCCCACTCTAGAGGAAAGAAAGGAGCAGGCTGAAACAACAAGCTCAAAACCTTCCTTAACATAGTAGTCAAGGAACAAAATAAACCAAGACAACTCCTCAAGTACACTAAGAATAGGAATTTCAAGCTTCAAACCATTTGTTAGGAAAGGAAAAGTAAGAAGAAAACACCCCCGCAACCCAAACGCCACACCCAAAAAATCCCCACAATGCAGTAGCTAGACCCAAAACATGGCTCCCCAACAGGAAAATGACAGCAATCGGTAGCAAACCATAACTTTCCAGAGGGATGAATGCAGCAAACAGACCTGCAATAGTGCATCCCAGGCCAAAGACAATAGCCACCACCACTCCTCAACAACCCCATGGAACAAAACTAGTAGCCAGCCTAGTAGTAAACCATCTACATCTACAGAATCATCTCCTTCTTCTCCAAAATCATCCTAAGATTTAAATTCCCCCTCCCCCCGCTCCTCTTCCTGCTCCCTGTCCACTCCATCATCATCTATTATAAAGTTAAGTAGACAAGTGTTAATAAATAAGATAAAACAAATACTTCATAACAGGTCCCAACATGAATAAAATATGTTGATGATATGTCCCAATAAATACTCAATGATATGTTGGTAACAGGTCCCAACATGAATAAAATCACCCATTTGAAAGCTCAGCTTGCTAGGGAGTTTGAGATGGACTTAGGCAAAGCAAATCAAAGGATACAAAATGAAAGAAAAAATAGGAAAATATGGTTGTCACAAAAAAATTACGTGGAGAAGGTTTTGCAACACTTCAATATGCAAAATGCATAACCAGTTAATACTCCATTTCCTATTCATATTAAATTGTTTTCAGAATAGTGTAATAGCACATAAGCAGAGAAGACACATATGTCTCATTTACCATACTCATCAGTAGTTGGTAGTCTTATGTTTTCCATGGTGTGCACTAGACTAAACATTGCACAAGCAGTGGGAGTAGTTAGTCGTTACATGGAAAATCCAGGTACTAAGCATTGGATGACTATGAAGTGGATTCTTAGGTATTTGAGAGGCACTTTTGATGCTACTATTTGTTACAGTGGGAGTATTCTTCAAGTTAATGGGTATGTGGATAAAAAATTTGGTGGAGACAAAGATAAGAGAAGGTCCACTACAAGTTATATTTTCTCCTTAGTTGGAGGTGCAATTAGCTAGGAATTAAAGTTGTAGTTAGTGGTGACATTATCTACTATTGAAGTTGAGTATATGGAAAAAACACTAGATGGAAAGTAGGCAATCTAGCTTCATAGACTTTTGGGTGAATTGCAGGTAAAGCGAGACAACATGGTGTTGCATTGTGATAGCCAAAGTGCTTTACACTTAGCACAAAACATAACATATTGATATTTAATATCACTTTGTACATGAGGTGGTGGAAGGAGGATAGATATCTTTGGCCAAGATACACACTGATATAAACCCAGCATATATTTTGACAAAGCCCATTGGTAGAGAGAAGTTCATCTGGTGCAAAACTTCTTTAGGCTTGTGTGTTACTCAATGATTGGAAACATAGGCATTGGTCTTTCAGTCGAATATGAATTCCATTTTATTGTTATTCTAGCAGTGATGAATAGTCGACATTGATATCTACCTAGTGCTTCAGGTATGCGTCTAACGTGGTCGAAGAACTACTATACAACTAAAGGTTGTAATATTGTACTGAAGGTTGATGTGACATGGGGTCCTAGGGGGCTGTTGTAGCCCCCCTAGACCTCGAATGGAATTCACGTTGAAGGTGTTTTTGGTGAAGCCAAAAAAAAAATTGGGACTCTCTATTTTTGGTAGTTTTGACAAATGTTCGACATGTAGTTGTATGAGTCACACTTTCTATTTTTGGATAGTTTTGTTTGAAAACGACTCTGCAACTTGAATTTCTTACACTCTGTTCAAGTCATGCTTTTGTAACTTTTCACAAGTTTGTTGTAATTGTGAATTTCTTGAGAAATAAAATACGAACTTGATCTTTGCTCGTAGTTTTTTCTTGGTATAATTTTACCAAGATTTCCATATAAATACTGTGTTAAATTTGTGCTTATTATTTTTCTCTTTTATTCTGCACTATAATTTTCTTATAGGGTTAGGGTTGTTCCTAATTGGTTTGACCTTCTGGTGCAAGAGCACCCATAAGTTATCTTATTTTTTCCTAGGACAACTAGGCAATAAATCTTAGTTTATTTTGATGTATGCCTTCATGGAATTTTAGATTGGATGTTGATTATTTGGTGAGGTTCATGTCGACCAATGATTAGGCCTAAGGGTTTTTGCTTGTAAGGTTTTGACCTTTTAAGGATTTTTAGGAATTGTTTTTCAATTTTGCAAATAATGCTCAATTAGAGCTTCATATGGCCAAGAAGAGCCCAAGGGAGCATAATTGATTGAGGAACCCTATTTAAGGAATGCCTCGGCATTGGAGAAGGGTTGGAATTTTTTTTTTGTATTGCTTTGAAGTTTGTGAGTTGAAGAAAACAGTGTGTTTGAGTGAATTTTCTGATTTTTGCTTTGAAGTGAGCTTTTAATGGATTAACCATGGCACTATGTTTTGTGTAGGATGTAGTGTAGTGATTTATCAAGCATTGTGTGCCATTTATTAGTTTTCCTTATTCAATTTCAATCATTGTTTGTAAATAGTTTGTTTTCACCATGTTGCTAGTCTGAACCAGATAGTTTTGAGAAAATGGAGTATTAGTTCACTTTCCCACCATACAAATTATACGGCCCTTTGGGAATAGTGACTAGACTCCATGTATGTACATATGGTAGGTTTTAGGGTTTTAGAAGAGAGAAGAGTTGTTGGCAAAGTCTTTCCCTAGGCGAGCCAGGAAGGTGCCCGACTAGGAAGACTTAAGTGAAGAGCACATAACTTGCAAGGGTGATAGATTCTAGTTGAATTTCCTTTTGGAGAAGGTAGATTTGAGTCTTTCCAAGACCTAGTAATCAAGAGGAAACTCCATCAGTCCATTTGGTGTGAGGAATACTTAGCAGTTTGGAAGCAGCCAGAGAAGGGCTTAAAATCCCTAGTGTATGCCCATTTTCAAGTTGAGGCCTTGTATGGCAGATAAAGACCCAAGACCTCAAAAAATATTTGAGAGGTGTTCATATGAACCAAGAACCTCAGAGAAATATTGAAGTGTTCTTTGGAAAGTTTTGAGTAATAACCAGTTTTCTCGGAGGAGACCTAATTGGGGCTCCTAGGGCTAGTAGCCTTTTAAGACCTAAATGAGGGTTTGGTGAAAGTGACCAAGACATGGAGCTAGGAGGACCCTCAAGAACCAAAATTGGATGGATTAAAATGAATAGAAACACCTCCACACCCTTGCAAATCAAAATTCTAGCTTTGGTGGTATTGTAGCCTTTAGGGTGGATTAAGGGCTAGGGGTAGAGTTACAAGTTTGCACCAAGATTTGACTTGGTAGAAAGAATTTGTGTTGATAGATGGGGTTGTCAGAGCAAGACTAGGAAATCCTAAGCACTAGAAGGTCCTATAGGTTAAGGTGGTGAAGCAAGACACCAAGGAGGTCTTGCAAGCAAGACCTAGAGTAGGAATCAGTGATTGATTCCTCCAACCTCCCTATCAGATTGGTATCAGAGCAAGCAAAAGATTTGGGATTGACTATTATATGTCTGAGATTGAGTCTAGTGGTTCTACCATCATGGTGACAAATGCATAATTGGCCAAGATGGTCGAAGGATAGGAGGAAGACAATAGGCTACTAAGGGAAAGAATAGACCAACTTGAGCAAGCATTGAATGATGTGCAGTTCGAAGGAAGGGTACAAAAGAAAGAAGAGGTTGCAGAGGAAGACAAGATCCCTGAACCTGACCCTATTTTGAAAGAAGATCCTTTCTTGAAGGCATTGAAGGCTTTGAGTGGAATAGCACTTGAAGGCATACCACTGTTTAGTGGGAAAATGGAAGTTGAACTAGTCATGGATTGGATAGAGGGAATGGAAAACCATTTTGAGTGTGATGGGGTCACTGAAGCATAGAAGGTGAAGGTGGAAAAGTCAAGATTAAGAGGTTTTTCCTTGACATGGTGGAAGTTCATTCAGACAGAGAGGGAAAAGGAAGGCAAGCAGCCTATCTCTACTTGGAAGGGAATGGTTGCCAAAGTGAGGGAAGCATACATGCCAAATGATTATGAGATTCAGTTGCACAAGAAAAGATAGAGCTTGAGGCAAAGAGACCAAGATGTGAACTCTTATACTGAGGAGTTTCAAAAACTTTGTATGAGGTCTAACATTACAGAGGATGAAAGTCTTAAGGTGGCTAGATACCTTAACGGTTTGAAGTGGAACATTCAAGAGGAGATGACTCTTCTAAGTCCCAAGACAGTGCACCAATGCTATCAATTGGCTATAAAGATTGAAGAGAGGAGTAAGAGGAAACAAGACCAGGCCTCTAAGAGCAGAGGTAAAGGTAGAGATCAAAGAGGACATAGAGGTGGATACCAAGGTAGAGGGACTGAATAAAGAAATTAGGGAGAGTCAAAACCTACTAAGCATGGAAGTGAAACAACTTCTAGAGGAGGCTATGGAAGAGGTAGAGGACCTCAAGGAGGTTCAAATAGAGGGAGAGCATGCAAAAGTAGCTCATACTTTGCCAATATGAAATTTTATAACTGTGGTCAAGTAGGACATACAGTTTATAGGTTCCCGGAGAAAGCATCTTCATCAAATACTGAGAAGAGAGTGGCATATGCACAAGAGGACACCATGAGTGTCAAGTCACCAGAGGTTAGTCACAGAGAATCAGAAATGGGGGAGAACCTGATGTTTAGTAGGGTACTAATCAGACAACCAGTCAAAGAAGAGCCAAAGCAAAGGAGAGCCTTATTTAGGGAAAGATGCAAAATACTTGGGAAGGTGTGCAAGGTTATAGTGGACTCAGGGTCTACTAATAACATAATCTCTGAGGAGGCAATGAGGAAGTTGAAGTTGGAGAAGGTACCCCACACTAATCCTTACAAGGTGACATTGTTGAACAAAGGATAGAGTGTTCTTGTCAATGAGCAGACAACGGTGGAGTTCTCCATTGGAGGGTACAAGGACACGTTGTTTTGTGATGTGCTACCCATGGATGCATGTCATCTTCTATTGGGAAGACCATGGAAATATGACAGAGGTGCCATCTATGATGGAAAGGAAAATATTATCTCATTCAAAAAGGATGGAAAGACATTCAAGTTGTAGTCACTGTTAGATGAGGAAGAAGGATATTCAAAGACCCCTAGTGTCTTGTTAAGCAGTTGCAAGGGTTTCCTTAACACTCTAAATCAAGGAGGTGAAGGATATGTGGTTATGGTGCAACCTAAGAAAGAAGACAAGGCAAAGAAAACAATCATAACCGGAGCATTCCAGAAGTTGCTTGAGAAGTATAAGGACATAGTGAGTGATGGTGCACCAGCAACCTTACCTCCAAAGAGAGCCATTAGCCATCAGATTGACTTCATAATAGGAGCTTCATTTCCAAACAAAGCAGCTTACAAGCTTACACTGGATCAGAACCTAGAGGTAGCTAGACAAGTGCAAAAGTTGTTGGATCAAGGATTAATTAGGAAGAGCATCAGCCCATGTGTCGTACCAGTGATCTTAGCAACCAAAAAAGGAGGCAAGTGGAGGTTATGCACTGATTCAAGAGCAATAAATAGAATCACAATCAGGTATAGGTTCCCTATTCCTAGGATTGAGGACTTGATGGATTGTCTTGGAGGAGCTCAGTATTTCACCAAGTTGGATCTCAAAAGTGGTTACCATCATATCAGAATTAAAGATGGGGATGAGTGGAAAACAGCCTTTAAGACAAATGATGGGTTGTATGAGTGGAGAGTTATGCCATTTGGCCTCTCTAATGCCCCTAGCACATTCATGAGGCTCATGAATGAAGTGCTCAAAGACTTTACAGAGATATTTTTGGTGGTATATCTTGATGATATACTCATCTTTAGCAAGACAGCAGAAGAACATCTAAAGCATGTGGAGATGGTACTTAAAAGGTTGCAAGAGGAGAAGTTAGCCATCAACCTAGAGAAATGTGAGTTCTTCAAACAAGATCTTGTGTATTTGGGGTTTGTAGTATCCCAAGGATCATTGAAGATGGATCCAAACAAGGTAGAAGCTATCCTAAACTGGCCTACACCAACCACTGGGACAGAGGTAAGAATTTTTCATGGGTTAGCTTAGTTTTATAGAAAGTTTATAAGTAACTTTAGTGGCATATGTGCACCAGTCCTAGATACAATCAAAGGTGGATTAAAGACTAAGTTTAAGTGGACTCAAGAAGCTGAGAAAGGTTTTGAGAAACTAAAACAAGAAGTGGAAACTCAGCCTATTCTTTTATTACCTAGTTTTGATAAGTTATTCACTGTGGAATGTGATGCCAGTGGAATTGCAGTAGGAGGAGTACTAAGCCAAGAATACAAGCCTGTAGCTTTCTTTAGTGAAAAGCTCAATAAAGGTAAACAAAAGTATTCTACCTATGACTTGGAACTATATGCTCTAGTATAGTCACTTAGGAAGTGGAGGCATTATCTCCTACCCAAAGAGTTTGTGGTGTTTACTGATAACCAGGAACTTAGCTACATCAACACATAAGAAAAGTTGAGCAATAGACATTTGAAATGGATGGAATACCTCCAAGCCTTCACATTTACCATCAAGCACAAGAAGGGATAGTTGAATAAGGTGGCAGATGCATTAAGTAGGAGGTTGTTGACAGTGCAAGAGATACAGATAAAGAGCATTGAATAGATAGTTTCAAGGATCTCTATGGTGAAGATGAAGACTTCTCAGAGGCATATAAGGTATGTTCTAATTTTGAGAATCACTTTCATTGTCAATTCTCAGAGTATACATTGCAAAGTGGACTTTTGTTCAAAGGGAATCAGTTATGTGTTCCAAAAGGATCAATGAGAGAGAATCTCATCCAGGAGAAGCACAATGGTAGTCTTAGTGGTCATTTTGGCATCAACAAGACAATGGAATTAGTGTAGAGGTTCTACTATTGGCCCAAGTTGCCAAGGGATGTCAGGAGGTATGTGGAGCAGTGTGTAGTTTGTATGAAAGCCAAAGGGGGAGCTAGTAATGCAGGTTTGTATCAACCTCTACCCATTCCCAACAGACCATGGGAGTGTGTTAGCATGGATTTTGTTGTAGGCCTCCCTAAGACTAAGACAAGGTTTGATAGTGTCTATGTGGTGGTAGATAGATTCAGCAAGATGAGTCACTTTATCCCTTGCAAGATCACACATGATGCTAGCTACATTGCTCACCTTTTCTTCAAGGAAATTGTAAGGATCCATGGATTGCCTTTGAGCATTGTATCGGATAGGGATGTGAAGTTCATGAGTCATTTTTGGAAGACTCTATGGAGCAGATTAGGTATCAACCTGTCTTTTGGATCAGCTTACCATCCTCAGACCGATGGGAAAATAGAGGTGGTTAATAGGGTGTTAGGTAACCTTCTAATATGCCTAACCAAAGAGTATGGACAAACATGGTACTTGGTCATATAACAGGCTGAGTATGCATACAATGAGAGTGTCAACAAGACTACAAGGAAGAGTCCTTTTGAAATAGTGTATGGAATGCACCCAAGAGGTGTGTGTGAGCTTAGAGACCTAGGAGCTATGGATCATAGGAGTGGACATGTAGAGGATTTCTCTCAAACCATGAAGGAGATTTAGGAGCAGGTGAAGAAGATAGTCACCGAGGCTACTCAAAAGTTGAAAGAGAAGGTGGATTCATCTAGAAAGGATCTACAATTTGCAATAGGAGACTATGTTATGGTCCACCTCAACAAATATAGGTTGCAGAAGGGGATATCAACCAAATTGTAGATGAAAAGAGTGGGACCATGTAAGGTATTAGCCAAATATGGGAAGAATGCCTACAAGGTGGAATTACCTGCAGATTTAGGCATTTCACCAGTGTTTAATGTGGCTGATTTGATCAGGTATAAAGGACCAGTCAACGACATGGATCAGAACAGTAGGGATATCTTCAAGGATGTAAGCAACATAGCCTTACCTACTCAAGACAAGCTTCAGACAGAAAGGATCTTGGAGTCAAGGGTAAAGAAATCTACAGGCATAAAGTGTACATGGAGAACCTCATCAAGTGGAAGGACAAGCCAGAGTCTGAGGCTACATGGGTAGATGAAGCTCAGTTCAAGAAGTAGGGTATTGATTCATCTCTGATTTCTCCCCACAATCCTTAGTGTTTGGCTAAGGGGGAGAATGGTGCAGGAGTACCCATAAGTTATCTTAGTTTTGCCTAGGAAAACTAGGCAATAAATCTTAGTTTATTTTGATGTAAGCCTTCATGGCATTTTAGATTGGATGTTGATTATCTGGTGAGGGTCATGTTGACCAATGATTAGGCCTAAGGGTTTTTTCTTGTAAGGTTTTGACCTTTTAAGGATTTTTAGGAATTGTTTTTCAATTTTGCAAATAATGCTCAATTAGAGCTTCATACGGCCAAGAAGAGCCCAAGGGAGCATAACTGATTGAGGACCCCTATTTAAGGAATTCCTCGGCATTGGAGAGGTGTTGGAAACCTTTTTGTATTTCTTTGAAGTTTGTGAGTTGAAGAAAATAGTGTGTTTGAGTGAATTTTCTGATTTTTGCTTTGAAGTGAGCTTTTAATGGATTAAACATGGAACTATGTTTTGTGTAGGATGTAGTGTAGTGATTTATCAAGCATTGTGTGCCATTTATTAGTCTTCCTTATTCAATTTCAATCACTGTTTGTAAATAGTTTGTTTTCACCCTGTTGTTGGTCTGAACCAAACAGTTTTGAGAAAATGGAGTATTAGTTCACTTTCCCACCATACAAATAGTACGGCACTTTGGGAATAGTGACTAGACTCCATATATGTACATATGGTAGTTTTTAAGGTTTTAGAAGAGACAAGAGTTGTTGGCAAAGTCTTGCCCTAGGCGAGCCAGGAAGGTGCTCAGCTACGAAGACTTAAGTGCAGAGCACATAACTTGCAGGGGTGATAGATTCTAGTTGAATTTCCTTTTGGAGAAGGTAGATTTGAGTCTTTCCAAGACCTAGTAATCAAGAGGAAACTCCATCAATCCATCTGGTGTGAGGAATACTTAGCAGTTTGGAAGCAGCCAGAGAAGGGCTTAAAAACCCTAGTTTATGCCCATTTTCAAGTTGAGGTCTTGTACGGCAGATAAAGACCCAAGACATCAAAAAATATTTGAGAGGTGTTCATATGAACCAAGAACCTCAAAGAAAGATTGAAGTGTTCTTTGGAAAGTTTTGAGTAATAACCAGTTTTCTCGGAGAAGGTGACCTAATTGGGGCTCCTAGGGCTAGTAGCCTTTTAAGACCTAAATGAGGGTTTGGTGAAAGTGACCAAGACATGGAGCTAGGAGGACCCTCAAGAACCAAAATTGGATGGATTACAATGAATAGAAACACCTCCACACCCCTGCAAATCAAAATTCAAGCTTTGGTGGTATTGTAGCCTTTAGGGTGGATTAAGGGCTAGGGGTAGAGTTACAAGTTTGCACCAAGATTTGACTTGGTAGAAAGAATTTGTGTTGATAGTTGGGGTTGGAAGAGCAAGACTAGGGAATCCTGAGCACTAGAAGGTCCTATAGGTTAAGGTAGTGAAGCAAGACACCAAGGAGGTCTTGCAAGCAAGACCTAGAGCAGGAATCAGTGATTGATTCCTCCAACCTCCCTATCACCTTCTCTTTGTAGTAGGCTTTGATTTGAGGCTGAAATGGGTACCAAATGGGTATGATCAAGTTAAGGGAATTCAATAAATTATATTTAATACATAATACGCTTCTATATATTAAACAGAATGAAGGGATTTAACTACTTTATAATTGGTATTTGATTATATGTATATGTTTTGTAAAGTCTATTTCATGTTGGATCCATGTAACTTTTACATGTGAAAAACAACTCCATATCTAGAGGTCTCTATGTATAGGCCCGTGTATCTGTTGATTGTGATTATGATTCATGTTATGTATGACCCACCCAAGAGTGAACCTTGAGAATATTTGAGGAATGACAGGAAGTCATTAGACCATGCCAATGACCAATGTCTTTTCTAGTTCTAGAGACTAGTCAACATTTACCTAGTTTGCGGAGGTGAAGGTAGCAAGCTACCATGGCTATGATATGGTAATAGTTGCATAGGTAGGGACCCATCTGTTTGGGTAATGGTAATCCAAGGCTAACCATTGTATTGAGGGGGTTCACTGGCAATCACTGAGGACACGGAAGTGATCAATGCCAAGTGTTACCCAAGATTGTGAAAAAGATAGCTAAAAATATCACTAAGGTCACAAGGTGGTATATGTTGGGAGGTACTTCTTCCTAGGTGGACAGAGTTGTCACTGGTGGCCTATAGGTGATTGAAGTCAGTATGCATCAGGCTATGGTAGGTTCATTATTTGTGTAAACCCTTGGGATGGAGTCCATAGACCCATGGTGTAATTGGGATGCGTTGAATCCCCTTCCTAGTTGTTAGATTCTATATATGGCCTTGTTGGGTTGAGGAAAAACCTGTGGTTTAGTCCGGGATGCATCAAATCCTCTTCCCATTTATCCAATGGTGTAGAAGATCAGAGGAAAGGATAGGACCTGCGGTGTAGTGTGCAATGTACTGTTATTCTTTTCTATCTAGGATGCATTATGGATATGTGTTAGTTATACATTATGATGTGCCATCTAGTCAATGTGTATGTGTGATGAATGCTAGAGTTATTCATTATGTATTTATGATCTATGTATGACACAGTCACTAATGTAATTGTAATATGCAAATGAAATACTCACAGTTGTACTTGTGATGTATATATATGAGCTAATCACTAGTGTACTTGTGATGTGCAAATGGGATAGTCATAGTTGTACTTGTGATGTACATATGAGCCAATCACCATTGTACTTGTGATCTATGTATGATCTAGCCATTTTTGTACTCGGGATGTGTATGATCTAGTCAACTTGTGTATACGGAGGTATGCTCGTGACAGTCTTTGTGTATGATATTTGATATTATGGTATGATGTGCCCTCTTGTGAATATTATGAATGTTCATACACTAATGCTTGGTAATGTTTGTTATGGACCCAACACTTTATGACAAATTTTTTATAATTATATTATAATTAGACTAAGTTGATAACCTATGTTTAATAAATATTCATGGGTTAAAAGCGAGATCAGAGATCTCATACAAGAGGAGAGAATGAAATCCTTTTAACATTGTAGGGTGAACTACAAAGCCTTTGATTCCCACGAGGGGATATGTAGGAAGGGTCACCATGATCCCTTGAGGTTTAGGTCTGGGTCTAGGGATGACCTTGATCATAGTCTAGCTTGGCACTTTTGGGTGTAAGCATATAAGTGGAGATGTTGATTTATTATCACCTTGATGAATGAATAATTTTGTAGTTAGCACTTCAACTTTAGATGAAAGATGTTTGGTCAGTTAAGTTTGTGGTTAATGTGAATTGGACAAAAAAAAAAATTGCAACGCTCGAGGGGTGAATTTTGCATAGGAATATAAATATAAGGTAGATAAAAAGTAGTCAAGGATAATAGAAAATCACTTGGCTACCACATTATGCACCTTATATTTAGAGAATCATGCTAACAAAGCTATTTTAAATGGGTTTTCCATCATTTGGGCCAATTAAAATCACATATTAGATTCACCCAATATGCCTTTGTTTGGGTTTTATTTCTTCTAGATAGATATTACTATTCATACATAATTGAATAGAATAAGAATTGTATACAACCCAATTCTCACTATTTTATAATTCACACATGAATAATCTATCTTGGATTGTTCGCTATTTATTTATTTATCTAATGGGTTAATTATGTATATACATGCAACATACTCCATATTAAGAGAACACATCATGGATAGATAATACAAAATTAAAATAACTATGCATACTAGTTTGAAGGGATTAATTATAGTTATATATGTGGCATATCTTATTGAGGGCAGTGATGGTTGAGAGTATTGATGTGGGTGTGGAGATAGATGATATATATTATGTATATGTCAAAAGAGATATATCTTATGTGTATGTGTTCTAGTGAGGAGGATAATAACACATAACATATGCTAAGCTACTGCTAGACATTTTTTAAGTTCATATAGTTTGAATGGGTGTGTTCTAGGTTGTCAAGTTACAATATATATATATGTATGTATATATATATATATATATATATATCTTATTATAAAAAAAATATTTATAACATTTTTATTAAAATGAAAGCTTATACACTCATAAGATTTGATAAAAATTAAAGTCATCTTGAGTTAATATTTTAATTCATTATGAATATTGGCATGACATTAAGCACCCACTTCATATGCCATGTGTATACACCTAAAATCGGTCAAGACAAATAATTAATTAAATACTAGTTATTTAATTAATTACCCCTTTTATTTCATCTACTTATAAATAAATTCTCAATTTATTTATATGGGTCATACTTTTCTAAATTCTTCATCTTAAACCACATTCTT